>JAJOZX010000671.1:0-100000 GCA_023014485.1 Bathynomus jamesi
TCCAGGTTATTTCTTAATTAGCGTAAAAAGAAATACCCACCCAAATTCTTTATTTATTTATTTTTATTTTTGTTTCTGTTTCCTTTCTTTCGATGGTCGGGTGTACTTCGAGAGGTTTCTGACCTTTGCGTTTTATGACCTTTTTCCTGCCTGTTTCTTACTTTCACGAATGCCTCACCGTATTTCGTTTTGAATATATACGTTAAAACTGGTGATAGATTATGTAAACTGTATTGCACTTTCTTTATTTTAATGAATTTCACTTTATAATTTATATGCTCGGATTCACTGATATTTTATGCAGTAATCAGCCGATCAAACTTTACAAAACTTATACGAAGAGACCTGACAGCGAAAAGATCTGATACCAACATTTAAACAGATGTACATTTTTACAGAAGTGAAAATTTGCGAAATACAAAAATTGTTTTTTGTTGTTGATAACAATGTCGCCAAAGATTATTTGTGAAGACGCGATTGTCTGTCGTTGCAATCGTATGTACGGACACTTCTGGACTGATTAAAAAAAATTACTCCCCATTCAAACCGAAAACAGATCGAGGAACAGCTTTGCAATAAAGCCTAAAGTTTTGTTGATATTTAGGAATACGATGATAATTTTTGTCTCTTGAATCCGTGTCTTGTCTGTGTAGTGGTATTTAAATCGTTTGAAAATGGCTTTTGGCGTCTATAGCTTGGAGCAGGAATTATCAACTTGGTTGCGCGCGTGACTCAATTAACAAATACATATATTATATATATATATTATATAATATATATAATATATATATATATATATATATATATTGTATTCCGGTGGGCCAAAAAAACTTACCCTGATTTTGAACAATATAATTTTACCTTTATCAAATGTTATTTGTAAAATCAATATATGCGTCCTGTAGAGTATTTCATGTTCTATCTCAAGGTGAAGTTGGATTTTTGCTAACTGTAACCATTATTTGTAATTCGCTGTTATACAGACACGGGTAGAAAAACTTTCTCTTTCTATACTGTTACGTAATTGAGTCCAAGATTATGCGGAATGTGCCCTCCTCCATTATCAATGCACGCTTGCAACCTTGACTTCTCCCTTATCGACGGCAGTACCGCATCAAGGATTTTTTTGGTAATAAGCAGCAGTGATTTTGGCATTTCATCAACAAAAACAATCTCTGACTTCCCTAACTTTGAAATAAAGATGGAAACCATGACTTTCTGAGAAAAATGCGGACGTTCCCTGCAAAGTCAATCTAGACTGGTAGATTTTTGTCCTGTCTTCCATAAACTCGGTCATTTTGTGTGTTTATTGTTGAAGCAACTGTAAAGGTCTCGTCGTTGAACCATATTTTCGCCACTTCTCTGTATGGGAATCGATCTAACAGAGTACGATATTTTCCAACTCTTGCTTGCTATTTGATGCAGAGAGCTTATGAACTTCGACTCCTTTTAAACATTTAAGACCCAGATCATCTTTTACAATACGACGAACACTAAAGCGAGAAATACCAGTAGTTTTTGAAATTTCTCTAACGGACTTGTGGGTGTTGGGCCGTTCTTCTTGACTGCATATCATGGATGAAAACGTGTCAATATTTTCCTCAGTACGTGATGTTTTTGGCCTTCCACTACCTTCTTTTTGTTTGGTCGACCCTGTCATATGGATTTTCTTTATGAGATATTGAAGTCCAGGTATCGTCCATCGTTTATTTGGAAACTCTTTCTTCATTTGTTTTGCATACCAGCGTTTCTCCTTACGCAGGTTCAATATCAATGCTTCATCTTCCAAAGAGTATTTCATTATGTTATAACTTGTTCACCAACTATAGCAGAATGATGGTCTGAAATGAAAAAGGAAATAAATTAATTATTTTGTGTAAAAATTAGGAAAATTAATTATTTATAGAGAAACTGACTCATCTGAAAGTATCAGTTGCTGACTTTGACCGCCTTTCAGTTGAGCACCATATTCTGATACCTCCCTCCAGTTGTACCTCTACTCCTGGGGCGTTGAATCTAGGTTCACAGCCAGCTTTTGAAAGAGTAAAAATATGGGTACAACATACGGCCTCAGCAGTAAGATCAATTTAAAGGGTGAGCCACAATACTTTTTCAAAAGTTGGGTAATAGTTTTTTTGGCCCACCCTGTATATATATATATATTGTATATATATTTTAGTCCAAGAGGTAGAAGGCTTTAATCCAGTGACGACAAAATGGCCATTTTGGACACTTTTTGGCAATTATGGCCAAAATCAGAGATTTTCAGAATTTTAGGTGATTATGGTTTATTAACATTTAACAAGAATATTAACAACATTTAATTAATAATCTCCATCATCATCACTGTCATCTTAGTCCTCTGAATCAGTATCGGAAATACTATCATTGTCTTCGGCCTCAACACCCTCATCTCCATCTGCGACATCCTCCGGTTCCATGGTCTCAGAAAGCATGGTTGGCATTTGACTGCCGGTAAACCAGACTGGTAGAAAAATTCCATCAACCTCTTTCTAGCCATGGTCTGTGGGTCGCATGTTCTCTACCGGAGCTCTTAGATGCACATGCTTCCAGAGATATGCCGCATAGTTGCACCTAGCTAACTTTTGATCCAGGACATCTTTGCAGGGAGGAAGCATGCCTGCATCAATACCTTTGGTTTTCTGTAAAGGAGAGTCTGGGTCATTTGGATTGTACTTTTGCTGGAATATCTTCAGTCTGGCCTCATTCACCGATGAAATGGTTCCCTGGCCATATAGAGTACACACATATTTTTGTACGTGGTTTCCTTCATCAACAAAGGTGGTCTTCTCTCCAAGGCTGCCGAGGCCTTCAAGATGTAACGGGTTCTTTTCAGCCTTCTTCAGTGGATTCACTTTTCCCTTCATAAAGAAGGGTGATGTTTAATCACATCCTCTCAGAGCATGATAACCTGACAATGCCTTGCAGAGAACTGGACCCAGGTGATTTGCTAGATCAGTGATGTGTACATATCTCCTAGTGTTGTCACTAGCATGCCCAAGGTCCATCCGCACGTTGGCTTTGAGTTGTCTGGCATGGTACAGAAGAATAACATGATATCAGTGTCCATTGAACGGACAACATTCTGTCTTGGTCTTGTTTTTGACAGCAGCTGAGATGGTACACCAGTATAGTATCGGCCTCACGTGTGAGCATACATACTCAGGTGCCTCATTGTGTTCTACATTTCCTGATAGAGTTGCTGTATATTGCAGACACTGCTCCTCATGTGCAACAAGAACTGGCGTTTATTTTACGATAGGTGCGTACTTATTATCTTTCCATTCATCCATGAAGAACTTCATAAGTTCAGTTTTTAAATTTGGTGATCTCAAGGCATGTCTGAAATCTTTAGGACGTAACTGATGTGATCCAGTTATGTGAAATGATCCATCATTTGCACCTCTTGCCTGTTGCTCAACATTCTTTATACTTTTCACATACTTGTCACAGAGAAAGTGTACTTCACTTGCCCTTGCACTGCATACGATCTTCAGGACCAGCATTGCTACAGTTCCAAGAGTAAGAGGCAAGTCTGAAGGCAGTGATTGGATTATAAATATTGCGTTATAGAGAATTAAATCAACTGTTGGCGGCTCTCTGTGTGTAATCAAATCTTCAAGATGTCTGGACAGTTGATACTTTGGTGTTTTCTTCATCGTGCCATAAATGCTAGCCATAGAGAGAGAAACAGGAGTAAGTGGAAAAGGAAACACATTTTCAAGCTCGATTTTTCTGGTACAAGCAAGATAGAGTAATCTGCCGAGCAAGTCCCGTGTTGTCTTCAGCACCAAAACGTTTTCATCTTTACCTCGTACTTTGCTCTTGACAGCAGCACTGGCAAAGTTTTTCGCTTTTCTTCTTTGCAGTGGCCTTTCAAACCTTGTGGGGTCATTTAAGCATTCCTGGAGGAAGTCATCTTTCCACTTTTCCCCAAAAACGAAGAGATTTAACATCTCCTCTTTTACTTCATCTGGCATTTTCTTGCCGTCTGCTAGACAGTACAGATTGGTATCTTCAAGCAGAGACTCGACGAAAGGATTCATTGTAGTCTCTATCATTTAGGATATGCTTTCCAGGTCTCTTTGGAATTTACTCACCTTCGACTTTCTTAGTTCATGGCTTGGATTAATATCTTTCCTTATTGCTACTTTTTCAAACAGATGCCTCACTATGGTACTTGTAGCTGATCTCGTCACTGTCCAGCGCCTGGTTGCTCCTTAACTTTGATGGAAAGCAGTAATACCAGTTTGAACTGGTTCTCTGGCAAAGGAATTGGATGACAAACTCACAGATAAACCACCTCTTTCAAGTTGTTGTCTCATGCCAGGATGGGTGGTATCCATGTTCAAGAGTCTGAGATAGTACAAGCACATGTAGCGTGCATAATTGTGGCGATTTGCAGCAAAGGAAATGTCAATCGTTTTCCCAAGCATGAAGATGAAAAGGTCCATATCATTTGTTCGTACGGCTCTGCTGATGAGCATGTAGATGTCAACCATGTCAATGTAATTCATCCAGAACTGTCCAGATCTTAATTTGATAAGCCTATTAAAACGTCTCCAAATTGGACATTTTGTCGTAGCTGGGGGGGTCAATAAGACTGCTTTTTTTAGAATCAGCACCCATTTTTACATAGAATACGCTTGTCAAACCATAATCATCTAAAATTCTGAAAATCTCTGAATTTGGCCATAATTGGCCAAAAAGTGTCCAAAATGGTCGTTTTGTCGTAGCTAGGGTCAATAAGACTGCTTTTTTGGAATCAGCACACTTTTCTACATAGAATAGGCTTGTCAAACTTACCTATATATATATAATATAGTATAGAAACGACGTAAGTATAGAGGAGCGTTCTGCACACGAGGAAGAGAAATAACGAACAAATGAAAAATGAGGTACCCGCCCGGGAATCGAACCTAGGATCTTCCAATTGCCGGTCAGATATGCTATCCACTACACCACAGGCCTCGATCAGTCAGAAGTCGTAATTCTCCTACATAGGGCAGAAACCAATGCCCTAAGAGGGCACCCTCGCAAATCGTGAATATGTACATTTAACTGCAATGACCACGCAGAACGCTCCTCTATACTTACGTCGTTTCTATACATTAATATACTGCGTGGTCATTGCAGTTAATGTACATATTCACGATTTGCGAGGGTGCCCTCTTAGGGCATTGGTTTCTGCCTATGTAGGAGAATTACGACTTCTGAGTGATCGAGGCCTGTGGTGTAGTGGATAGCATATCTGACCGGCAATTGGAAGATCCTGGGTTCGATTCCCGGGCGGGTACCTCATTTTTCATTTGTTCGTTATTTCTCTTCCTCGTGTGCAGAACGCTCCTCTATACTTACGTCGTTTCTATACATTAATATACTGCGTGGTCATTGCAGTTAAATGTATATATATATATATATATATATATATATATATATATATATATATATATATATATACATATATACACAAACTCAGAATGGTCCCCTGAGAAACTTATATGTTAAACACAGACCGTGCATGGAACAAGGAACTCTTCTGGGAAAATTAAATCCACTATAGTCCGAATAAGTAATGGTAAATGACAAATACCATAGTTTTTCTTTTTCATGATGCAAGCCCGACGTGGGCAACGGGTCTCTCGCAAAGAGGTCCCATAAATATAGCTTCCCTCACCAGCTATCTGCTATCCCAAAGCTGGATCCTGTCTGCTTTGCAGATAGCTGGTGAGGGAAGCTATATTTATGGGACCTCTTTGCGAGAGACCCTTTGCCCACGTCGGGCTTGCATCATGAAAAAGAAAACCTATGGTATTTGTCATTTACCATTACTTATTCGGACTATAGTGGATTTAATTTTCCCAGAAGAGTTCCTTGTTCCATGCACGGTCTGTGTTTAACATATAAGTTTCTCAGGGGACCATTCTGAGTTTGTGTATATTAAACGGACGTGTTATGTGCCTTGAAAAGTGGACGCTCAATGTCCCGGTTGAGGTTTAAGTTTTGTTTTTTTTGGCTAAAAATACAATAGTTACCCCTTTTTCTTTGATGTATTCAATCCGACGTGAATGCAACGAGTCTTTTGCTTATATTGAGGTTCTAAATGTAGCAGGGCTAGGCTGCTTTAAACCCTAGATCCATGTCCCAAAGCTGGATCCTCTCTGCTTTGCAGATAACTGGTGAGGAAAGCTATATTTATGGGACCTCTTTGCGAGAGACCCGTTGCCCACGTCGGGCTTGCATCATGAAAAAGAAAAACTATGGTATTTGTCATTTACCATTACTTATTCGGACTATAGTGGATTTAATTTTCCCAGAAGAGTTCCTTGTTCCATGCACGGTCTGTGTTTAACATATAAGTTTCTCAGGGGACCATTCTGAGTTTGTGTATATTAAACGGACGTGTTATGTGCCTTGAAAAGTGGACGCTCAATGTCCCGGTTGAGGTTTAAGTTTTGTTTTTTTTGGCTAAAAATACAATAGTTACCCCTTTTTCTTTGATGTATTCAATCCGACGTGAATGCAACGAGTCTTTTGCTTATATTGAGGTTCTAAATGTAGCAGGGCTAGGCTGCTTTAAACCCTAGATCCATGTCCCAAAGCTGGATCCTGTCTGCTTTGCAGATAACTGGTGAGGGAAGCTATATTTATGGGACATCTTTGCGAGAGACCCGTTGCCCACGTCGGGCTTGCATCATGAAAAAGAAAAACTATGGTATTTGTCATTTACCATTACTTATTCGGACTATAGTGGATTTAATTTTCCCAGAAGAGTTCCTTGTTCCATGCACGGTCTGTGTTTAACATATAAGTTTCTCAGGGGACCATTCTGAGTTTGTGTATTAAACGGACGTGTTATGTGCCTTGAAAAGTGGACGCTCAATGTCCCGGTTGAGGTTTAAGATTTGTTTTTTTTGGCTAAAAATACAATAGTTACCCCTTTTTCTTTGATGTATTCAATCCGACGTGAATGCAACGAGTCTTTTGCTTATATTGAGGTTCTAAATGTAGCAGGGCTAGGCTGCTTTAAACCCTAGATCCATGTCCCAAAGCTGAATCCTGTCTGCTTTGCAGATAGCTGGTGAGGGAAGCTATATTTATGGGACCTCTTTGCGAGAGACCCGTTGCCCACGTCGGGCTTGCATCATGAAAAAGAAAAACTATGGTATTTGTCATTTACCATTACTTATTCGGACTATAGTGGATTTAATTTTCCGAGAAGAGTTCCTTGTTCCATGCACGGTCTGTGTTTAACATATAAGTTTCTCAGGGGACCATTCTGAGTTTGTGTATATTAAACGGACGTGTTATGTGCCTTGAAAAGTGGACGCTCAATGTCCCGGTTGAGGTTTAAGTTTTGTTTTTTTTGGCTAAAAATACAATAGTTACCCCTTTTTCTTTGATGTATTCAATCCGACGTGAATGCAACGAGTCTTTTGCTTATATTGAGGTTCTAAATGTAGCAGGGCTAGGCTGCTTTAAACCCTAGATCCATGTCCCAAAGCTGGATCCTGTCTGCTTTGCAGATAGCTGGTGAGGGAAGCTATATTTATGGGACCTCTTTGCGAGAGACCCGTTGCCCACGTCGGGCTTGCATCATGAAAAAGAAAAACTATGGTATTTGTCATTTACCATTACTTATTCGGACTATAGTGGATTTAATTTTCCCAGAAGAGTTCCTTGTTCCATGCACGGTCTGTGTTTAACATATATAGATATATATATATATACCGGGTGGCCCCAAAAAAATGGCACCAATTTTGAGAAGTGATATCTCAATAACTACTACAGCTAGGGACTTAAAAAAACAACCAAATGAAAGAGAATTCTTTTCTCTTTAAATAATTATCCTAGGACTTGATGGTTATAAGCCCATATAATGCCCAAAATTGGCTTCCAAACAAAATATACCAAAAAAAATGTTGCGCATTTATATTTATTCCTTGATCCTAATTTTAAATGAAATTTTTCTATTCCAGACCCCTCAAGATGGGATTGAGAGAATCTGATAAGAACATTATACAAGCACTACGTGAAGAAAAAGGATATTCATTAAACAGAATCCTTTACGAATTTCCAAATAGAAATTGGAAAAAAAGAACTGTGGCACATTTTTTACAAAAACTTAAAGAAACCGGCAGCAGTCAACGGCGTCCGGGAAGTGGTCGACCAAAAAGTATTAGAACGCCAGAAAACATTGAAAAAGTAAATGAAATGGTTTTAAGTCAAGAGGAACAACCGGGAACAAGTAAAAGTGAACGTGAAGTTGCGAAAGAAACCGGGATTTCACGTTCATCAGTACAGCGAATAATTCGAAAAGATCTTGGGTTGAAAACATTTAAGAGGGTGAAGGTTACTGCTTTATCGGAGCCTGTGAAAGAAAGACGTTTCCATCGATGTAAAAATCTATTGCGAAGTTTTCCGTCAAATGAGTCTGTGAAAAAAATTTGGTTTTCTGATGAGAAACGATTTACGGTCGAAACACCACGAAATACCCAAAATGATCGGGTTCGTGCAGCAGTGGCGACAAAAACTCATGTTGACCCAAAACGACTTTTGCGTGAAAAAAAACACTTCAGATTCGATAATGGTTTCCCTTGCAGCGTCATCTGAGAACAAAACATCCATCATTTTTATTCAGCGAGGCGTTAAAATTAACTCAATTTACTACTGTAATGACATTTTGTCTCCAATGTTGTCAGAGATCAAGGAGACGAGCACTGATTTTGTGTTCATGCAAGATGGAGCCCCATCTCATACAGCCAAGGAAACAATAACATTTCTCAATAATAATTGTCCTGGTTTTATCGAACCAAATAATTGGCCACCATGCAACCCAGATCTAAACCCCATTGACTACTTCGTGTGGTCTGCCTTAGAGAGAGAAGTCTACCATGGTCAGAAAATCCGTGATGTGAACCATCTTCGTGAACGAATTCAGGCTGCATGGGAAAATCTCTCACAAGTGACGATCTCGAAGGCAATTTCAAAATGGAGGGCGAGATTACAGGCTGTGGTTGACCATAATGGAGGGCGAGATTACAGGCTGTGGTTGACCATAATGGAGGGCAGATTGAGCCATTTATTGAAAATTAGGTTTAACTTAAAAGGAATAAATATAAATGCGCAACTTTTTTTTGTATATATTTTTTGGAAGCCAATTTTGGCCATTATATGGGCTTATAACCATCAAGCCATATAATAAGTATTTAAAGAGAAAAGAATTATCTTTCATTTGGTTGTTTTTTTAAGTCCCTAGCTGCAATGGTTATTGAGATATCACTTCTCAAAATTGGTGCCATTTTTTGGGGGCCACCCTGTATATATATGTATGTATATATATATATACACTGTATATATATATATATATACTGTATATATATATATATATATATATATATACACTGTGTATATATATACAGTATACTGTATATATATATATATATATATATATACACTGTATATTAGGGTGGCCCCTATTTTTCAACTTTTGAAATTACTTACTCCCAACCCCTAATCATCTTCCAATATATAAAACAGTGCTCTGTGCAAAATTTCAGCTCAATTGGGCTATATTAAGATGGCCCCCAAAGGCCCTAAATTTTCAAAATTCACCGATAATTGGTATTTCTAATATAAAACCTTTATAATTCATTTGCAAAATTTGTTTGGGAAAATAATCACAAAGCATAATCGAAAGTGAATTTTATTTACAACAAATAATTCGCCGCTTATATAGGCCGCAGGCGCAGAACTTTCTAGAACCTTCCAGAAGCGGTTTTTTACACACTTATGATACTTTTCAATTTCCGTGAATATCTCGTCCAATTTTGGTTTTAAGTAAATAATGGTTATAACTAAATTTATTGTAAATTGAATTCTCTTTCGATCATATTCTATATTTATTTCGAATAAAACACTGTAAAGAAGATAAAAACGGTTTTATATGAAAAAATATCAATATTGTTAAAATCTGAGACTTTAGGGCCTTTGGGGGCCATCTTAATATTGTCTGATTGAGCTGAAAGTTTACACAGAGCATTTTTACATGGATTAGAACAACTTTGGAGGTTGGGAGATGAAAAATATTTAATTTCAGAAAATCACATACAACTAAGGGCCACCCTACTGTATATATATAATTATATATATATAGGGTGCGGCATATGTCGGTTTACCGAGAATAATGGAATCACCTTGTGAAGAATAATATTTATCATTTACTACAGAAATTACTCAAAGTGTCCTCCATCATGCTCAATACATACGTTGCATCTCTGAACCACTGAACAACAAATAGCGCAGAACAGTTCTTTGTTATTATTCAACGTCTCGAACTCTTGGCGTATCAAAGTCTTTGTGTGATCGAAGTCCCGAGGTTTCTGGCCGTAAACTCTATCTTTGATTATACCCCACATTGACTAATCACACCACAGTCACACAGTGATTATTCAATGTGGGGTATAATCAAAGATAGAGTAAACGGCCAGAAACCTCTGGACTTCGATCACACAATGACTTTGATACGGCAAGAGTTCGAGACGTTGAATAATAACAAAGAACTGTGCTACCCTATTTGTTGTTTAGTGGTTCAAAAATGCAACGTGTGTATTGAACATAATGCAGGACACTCTGAACAATTTCTGTAATAAATATTATTCTTCACAAGGTAATTCCATTATTCTCTGTAAAACGACTTATGCCGCACCCGGTATATTTAACATATATACTGTATATAAGCTTGCAGGAAGAGAAATAATAGTAATATTATCTGTGTGTGTGTGTGTATATATATATATATATATATATATATATATATATATATATATATATATATATCAGCTTGCGCGAAGAGAAATAATATATATATATATATATATAACTTGGTCGCATGGTTTGTTCTTAGGGAAACGTAGTTTAGCTAGGAATAGGAGGACGAAAAGATGTAGTGGGGCGGCACAGCTGCCACATCGACGTGAATTGTTCATTTTTTGATACAATCATGAAAATTGGCACAGAGATAGCTAAATAGATTGTAAAAAGATATGGATATGGAGGCATCACGAAATTTTATTATTTTCAAAATGGCGGTCAAGATGGCAGCCGAAAAATTGAAAAATATGAAAATGCTCTTCGAGTATCAACTTTGGTCTCAAATTGAAGCTTACAGTCAGAGGAGTAACATCTACTTTATAAGTGATAGTGGGAATATTGATATTTCAATCTATAAAATAGGTTTATTGAAAAAAATTAAAAAATTAAAAAATATCAAAATGCTCTTAGAGTATCAACTTTGGTCTCAAATTGAAGCGTACAGTCAGTATTTTTTTTTATCTGATACTGCTAAATTTAGTGCTTTATTTTTTATTATTATAAGTGAATTTAGCTAATATCTCTCTCTCTCTCTCTCTCTCTCTCTCTCTCTCTCTATATATATATATATATATATATATATATATATATATATATATATACAGGGCGTCCCAAAAAAATATATACACACTTTAAATAATTATAAAGGCAGTGTTTATTAAAATACATTTCATTTTCAAAATGTAATAGAATCTACAGACATTATTTAATTGTTTTGTCAACGCCTGTTTTCAAACTGACGTCCGTTCTGGTCCAGGCATTGCTGCTAACGCGAAGCAATGGAATCGCAAACATCACGAAACATTTCGTTTGGTATTTGTGTGCATTCTCGTTCAATGGCTGCTCTCAATTCAGCGACTGTTGCAGGTTTTATAGCGTAGACTTTGTCTTTTAAGTATCCCCATAAAAAAAAGTCTAGTGGTGTGAGGTCTGGTGAACGCGGAGGGTATTCTACGAAACCCCTTCGTCCAATCCACATCCACATCGTGCCAAGTACCACTCGCAATACTCCACTCTTCGGTCCGGATCATCTTCATTAATAGCATGGATTAATCTTGGAATGTAACTTTTCCATTGACAGCGCTTCAAAATGCGTTGGACAGACGATTCTGAAATTCCTACCTCACGACTCGCTTGCCGCACAGATTTTCTTGGACTTCTTTGATGATACGTTTCCAGTACTCTTTCTTGCTTTGTGGGGCTTGTCGATGTCCGTGGTCTTCCGGAACGCTTCTTGTGGACATTCTGAACAGTTCCATCGGCTTCAAACTTATCTCTAATTCGAGTGATGGTAAGTCGCGTTGGTGGATCTGTTTGAAACTCCCTCCTAAACTGTCTTTGCACTTCAACTGCGTTTTCACACTTCCAGTAGCATTTTGGAATGAATTTCCTTTGTTCAAAGCTTAGTCTGACTGCCATTATTAATTCTAATGGGTTTAACTTGGAAAGAAAGAAACATCAATTGAGCTATCAGCTGTTAAAGTGTGTATACATTTTTTGGGACGCCCTGTATATATATATATTATATATATATATATATATATATATATATATATATATACTGGTAATGGCGGCCGAAAAATATCAAAATATCAAAATGCTCTTAGGGTATCAACTTTGGTCTCAAATTGAAGCTTACATTCAGAGGAGTAACATCTACTTCATAAGTGATAGTGGGAATATTGATATTTCAATCTATAAAATAGGTTTATAGAAAAAATTGAAAAATATCAAAATGCTCGTAGAGTATCGACTTTGGTCCCAAATTGAATTGATTGATATTTTATTTACACAAGAACAACAACACAACTACATGCTACGTATCACTACTGAGAAGAACAATTCCCCTCACACGCACATAAGGCCGTACATGGAAGTTCAGCCTTTCTGCAGGTGCAGCGCTTCATACATCCTTTTGTGCACTTGCATGAAACCAGCTCTTGACAGGCCTTTGATGCCTCGGGTAGGTTCGTCCAGTGTGGTTCGTACAGGCTGTCACCAGTCTTGGTCCATCCCCAGTTAGTGGGGCAAGGGAGATCTGGATTTGGTAGAAGTGTCTGTCCCCACACATGACCTTCCTGGTAGGTCGCCCTCTTCACATGCTGTTCTAGAGCTGCCCTTGTTGGTGGAATCAACTGCACGTTGTTGTTCTTTGCAAACATCTTCTGTCGAGCTATATGTATGCCAGAGCTGGTGCTTGTTCGGTCGTACAAGAGGATGACGAACCTTTCGATGGTAGACATGACACATTCTGGTAGAGTAATTGGTGCTGAAGAGACCTTCAGCAGCGCAGCTGTTAATTCCGGAAAAACAGCCCAGATGGTCCAGGCAGTCTTCTTACCATGCCCAGTAAAGCTGGACACGGTGTCGCACCCAGTCAGAGCGTGAAACATCGGCAATGCCTGAGCCTTCTGTCGACCAAGCCCAGCTGCTATTTTGTGTGCTGACAAGCAGAGCTGGGCATTTGTGGCATATTTTGCGGTACTGCGGTACTGCGGTACTACCGCACTACCAAACCGGTACCAAACCGGTACGCGGAAATTTGAATGCGGTAGCGGTACTGCGGTACTTTCAGCGATCCTTTGCGGTACTGCGTTATGGGGGCCCGGGGTGGTAGTGCGGTGGTACCGCAGTACCGCAGTACCGCAAAATATGACGCAAATGCCCAGCTCTGCTGACAAGTACCGAAATCCCTTTCCGGTTCCGAATGCCAGCCAGAGTTCATCTCCAGGTTGCAGCTCCGGTACCACAGACACGGCCAACACCACAACGTCTGTGTCAACCGTCCGAAGCATGATCTTGCGGTGGCCATGCTGTGCAGCATGTGACACATGCAGCAACATGCGAGTGTCGGCTTCCTCATGGTGGCATGGAGCGAGTGATGCCAGATCATCCAGTGGCGGCTTACTGAGGACTCTCTCTCCATCTGTGATGATTAGCTGTTTGCCCTCCATGTTGAACCACCGGAGGGCAGCTTCAAGCAGGAACCTAAACAAATCCGTCTTGTTGCAGTCCACACGGAGAAAACTTGGCCAATTTCTTGGTATGGCAGTTGCAGCTACAACACGTCTGCGCACTCCTTGTCCTCGTTTTGTTCTTGCCATGCCTTTCAGCGAATCCTGCTTGTAGGTGTCCCACACTAGATCCAGGCGTGTCACTTGCTGCAGTTTTGTAGACAGGTAGGGAATGAATATCTGATTAGCATACTCATCAAAGTTCTTTGCAGCACCGGGCTTCAACATGTGAACTATGGCAGCCCCATCAATAACTATACAGGTTGTAACAGGAGCGTCAGCATGGACTTCAGATAGGTTTTCTAGGCATTGAAGTAGGTCACTCTTAGTACCTAAGCGCAGTCTACCATCATCAGAGAGTGCTGGAGGGCATGCTTGGTTCTCATGGCGAAAGAACTCCTCTAGGTTCCCGTCCCTGGTCTGGCAACCAATGTACAGCCGCGAAAAGAGTCCGACGTTATTTTTCAGACACACCAGTTGGTGCTTCCCTTTACTTGCTGTCTTCGGCCTGGGGTTGACAAAAACGTTCAGCTTGTTGCGACGTATGATGTCATCAATGGGCTTCGTTCTTTCTACCAGACGCTCTCTGGTGAAGGTTTTGAACTGCTCCTTGCCAATCATCTTCACCTTCTGGACAGCATCGACCGCTGCAGGACCTGCAATTTCCTTGGAGTCGAGAACAATCAGGTCCACGCTTTCTTCCTCGAATGGGTTGCCAAGATCTTCTATCACATTAACAAGGGAGATGACATCTTTGGTAAATGCGGTCTGCACACTGGCTGTCTGATCGTGGTGCCGTGTGTCAATTTGCATTCCCCTGTGCTGGTGCCCATCTTGGAACTCTTGTATTGCCGCGGCGATTTCTGGTCCAGCAATCATCCAACGCCGAAGGGCACTTGGGTTGTCCGTAAGGCCAACAGCTCCACCGTCCCCTTTAATTAGGGCGTTGTTCTGCTCATGTGCTTGGTCAATTGGGATTGAGGAGAACACTTTCTGGGTCTTCTGAACTGTGAAGCTGCCAGCCGTGAATTTTGCGGCCACATCTGGGTGCTTTGTTGAAAGTTCAGCCATGTCTTTCAGGTGAACTGGGATCCACCTAGCGTAGTTGGTGCGATCCAGAGCGTGGAACCAGGGGGCGAGTTCAGTCAGGGCGTCGAGATACATGGTGAATGATGCCTGCCGTAGAGAACGCACGTAGACGAGTATCAGAAGCTCTATTTCCAGCACGGTTGCCCAATACTGAAATTGAGGATATGCATGTGTTCTGTTATGGCACCAGTCTTCAAAGTTTTCTGTCTCCCCTGCCTCAGCTGGATGTATCTGACAGCTTCTGTCGTATGCTCGTTTTTGTAAGATGTATAGTGCAGATGCGGTTACCTGGTGTGCTCGTCTTGTACGCGTGATGTGGGCTGCGTGCAAGAACGAATCAGCTGTCCCTGGTGATGCGATCTCGGCTTGCACTAATGCATGAACCCAACCACTTCCTTGCAGCCAGTCACCCACCATCTTCAGGGCTGCCAACTCGATGTGGAGACCACCAAACATCACCACTAGTTTGTCTTCCCCGTAGCTCTCTGGCCACTTCCACTGAATCTGCTTGGCCAAGGCAAACAGGGGTTGGTCGACGGTGATTACTGGTGTCTGCCCTGGATTAACATGTTCAATACATTTTCGCACAACGTCCATTGAATGTCGGATCATGGCGGTTGTGTGTGCTCTCTCAAGGAAGAGTGGGAGCAAAGAAGTGGGGCATATAACTTGAGCTCCTGATGGCTGACGGCTGGCGTGAAAGGCAGCCCAAGACGTGTTTTCCTCTACGTCAGACCTTTCAAGGGCCTGTCTGACGTGGTCTAGCCACAGGTATTCAGTCTTTCTCTGTTCTGGGAAGCCTTCTCGGCACAGAGACACCACATCAGCAGGTGGGATAGTTTGATTTGTAATGGTGCTGGTGACAGTTGGAATGTTAGTATAGTTGTACGGCAAGTTTATGACGATCTTCTTATCGCTTGCTTTACCGGACCCTTCTGCGATGACGATACTCCGATTAACCCCTTCGCCAGTGAAGGATGGATGCTGGAATAGGGAGATAGCAGTACCATGGAAGGACTCCTTAGCTGTTGTTGAACTTGGATTGTGATCTATGTTGTCGACAGCAGCAGTTGTGAACACACTGCCGCGCATCTTTGGAGGGCAAACTACTTGCTCTCGTTGGAACTGCTGGCAGACGTTGTCTCCCATCTGTGCTGAGATTCGGAGAACACGGTCATATGAGATGCTAATCCCATAGTGAAAAAGCCTGTCAACCAATTCCCTGTTGCGTGTGTGAGCATGAACCATCAACCCTAGGTAGGTGGGAAAAGGTGTCTCCTGAGAGGGTATGTGCCGGACATTGACAGAGGCTGTTGTCCCAGGCGTCCGATTATGCTTGACACTATTGAACTTCACCAACTGGGCGATGGTTAGTGCTGCATGCGTCGTGTGTGTCACGTGTTCTGTAATACTGGCACCATCCAGGACCATTCTCACCAAGCAAAGCAGTAGTTGCGGTACAGATTCTTCTTGGCATCCTTCAGCGAAACCAGTGAAGGGCTTGGCTTCTTGAAACATTTGGCGGCGGACCACCTGTGCTGCACGAGCAAGGCACACCGCATCTCTGTCACTGTCTAACTCGCAGGATTTAGCAATCGCAGAACCAACATCGTCATTAAATGCCAGAAGGACATCTCTTCCTTTCTTGTGGGCACTCATGTCTGGGAACTGTGACAGGAGTCGTTCTTTCAGTCGTGTCGTGTTAACTCTGCCATCTACTTTGACTCCTACCTGCTCCAACATAGCCGTGTAGCGGCGAGCAATATTAACCAGTTTGAACACCGGTGCTGTCGCCCCAAGACGTGTTTCTTCGATGTATAGAACCAAATCGGCGAAGACAGTAGTGGCTATTTCCCTCTCGCGAGCAGTTTCTTTAGATTCGGCAGCCTTTGCCTTCCTTGCTCGATTGTACAAACCTACTAAACATTTGGCATGGTACTTAGCCTCCAGAGCCACAACGTCTCCCACACTGAGTCTGGCAAGCAGGTGTGTGTCTTCAAGAATCTCAGCACAGGCCCGCACCCGGCTGTCTAGCTGGAAGGTTGATGCTGCGCGGAATCCTTCTGCGCCAGCTGCTTGTCTGCAGAAGAAGCACAATGCTTCTTGGACGCCCTTCTCAGAAACTACGAATTCCGACCTCATGTGCTTGTATACACCTGTTTCGTCTCCATCTTGGCAATGACCGTCTGTTTCCAGTTTCCGTTTTTCTGCTCTCTTCAGCATAGTGTTGTTGAATTTGAGCTGGCATTTCTTGTGATACTGTGCATTGTGTGCAACCATGGCGGCTTCAATGCCGCACCCTTCATCCAGTCTCTCTATCTTCAGTGTCTGTGGAAGTTGACCCAGTTCGCTGAATTTCACTAGGTTTTCTGCCAGTGAAGTGTATCCACTCCCAACGTCAGTTCTTTTCGACTGTGAAGGACGTGTTAGCTGCTCTGCCTTGTCCTCTTGGCAGATGATACACAGGTTCCAGTTGATCTCAGTTGGATGCACGGACACTGATGACCACAGACGCTCTGGATCATCGACGTTGAAGCTTTGACTAGACGACATGATGTTCCTTACAGGCGGCCCTGCAAAGAGAAAAGAACAATATTACATTAATATTTCAGCTGTAGCAATTCAACTAGATATCACCCACAAAGAGATGTGAACACAGAACACACACTCAGCGACTAAATTCCGTCAGCCCCAGTGGCACATTAATCGAATGGTACCCCCATCCCTCCTCATTGTTTTCCCCACAACACAATTTCATCACACGCCAGGCGACATCGGAAATGCAGCCCCGATGACGTAGCAAAACGTAATGGTACCCTCATCCCCTCCTTATCGCCCCCACAGCAGTGACAATCACATTCAGAGCGACAAGCACAAATCAGTCGCTATCTGATTAAACGTAATGATTTCCCATCCCTCCTGACCCCAAGCACAGTGTGATTTAAACATGCCGCAACAAAATGAAATTAGTCCTGCTTTATACCAACAGTGTTTATTAAATAACGTTACTAACAATCGCAAAGGTTGGTGATAGATATTTATAATTGATCGGTAAAAGATGTGGATACGCTTCATTGCTTTACACTTTCATATATATAATATATATATATATATATACTATATATATATATATATATATATATATATATATATATATATATATATAATATATAGAGAAAGAAAGAGAGAGAGAGAGAGAGAGAGAGAGAGAGAGAGAGAGAGAGAGAGAGAGAGATATTAGCTAAATTCACTGATAATAATAAAAAATAAAGCACTAAGTTTAGCACTATCAGATAAAAAAAAAATACTGACTGTAAGCTTCAATTTGAGACCAAAGTTGATACTCTAAGAGCATTTTGATATTTTTAAATTTTTTCAATAAACCTATTTTATAGATTGAAATATCAATATTCCTACTATCACTTAGAGTAGATGTTACTCCTCTGACTGTAAGCTTCAATTTAAGACCAAAATTGATACTCTAAGAGTATTTTGATATTTTTCAATTTTTCGGCCGCCATCTTGAAAATAATAAAATTTCGTGATGCCTCCATATCCAAATCTTTTTACAATCTATTTATCTATCTCTGCGCCAATTTTCATGCTTGTATCAAAAAACGAACAATTCGATTGCTATGTCGCCTCACTAATGGTACATGTTTATTTACAAACGTTTCGAAAAAGTTCAATTTCCATCATCAGTGCTAAAAAGTTTAAAATCAAATAGAAATAAATAAACATAATAAACAAAAACAAACAATATATCAAAATGAGCATGCGACAATAGTTACAATATATATTAAATTAAAATTAAAAGATTAAAAATTAAATAATATAAAGTATAAGAGTGAGAACACTAAGTAAAAAATATAAAACGGTTAAAAGGTGAATTAGAATTAACGGGGGTCTTACCAGTTGCTAAAGTTTTGAAAGACTAATTGTACGGAAGACGGGATGGTTGGCTTGTTGTAAAAGCCCATATCAGAGAGACCCAGGCGGAGTGATGGAGGATTTCTTTTCTATATGAGAGTTTATTTGGCGATGTTTAGGTTGAAAGCAGAACTGTAGTCGTTGAGGGTTGGCTGAATACTAAGTATGTAAAGGGGCTCAAGTATGCGGAGGTCTATTAGTTGGTTGGCAGAATTAATGATTTTGAAATTGGAGGGAAGTAACGGGTGGTTGTGGAGGTGGCAATGATCCCTTATTGCTGATTTGGAGGGTTTGTTCAAGGGTTGCGAAGTTCTAGTGGAAATACCACGATGCTCGTCCACTCTTGTTTGGTATTGGCGGATGGTACTGCCAATATAGTTCGCTTTGCAGCGAACACAATTGAAAGCGTGGATAGTAGACGAAGCAAGTGGCTGGGGTGTTTTCTCTTTATGGTTAAGGTAAGATTTGATACTATTGTTGTTGGTGAAGACAAAATGAAATTTAATTTAGGGTGAAAGCGGTGTGAGTAGAAGACGGAGTTCTGAAAGTATTTTGTGGCTGATGTGGTCGTAATAGGGAAATGAAAAAAATAATGTACGTCTTTTTTAACAGTTGGAACTTTAAGGGTGGGTTGATAAATATTATTAACAAAGTTTCTTGTTAAAGATTGTAACAGATGTTTTGGGAAGGAGTTATTAATGCTGAAATTATGAATGAATTCTATTTCATGGTGGAAGGATAAGTATGAAGAGCATAGATGATAGGCGCGGTGGATTAAACTTTTAATACTGTTTATTTTATATAGCAAAGGGGTGTGGCTTAGGAAATTAGTGCCTAGGCATGTGTACGTATGTTTTCGATATATGGAAGTGCTGAATTTGCTATATAAAATAAACAGTATTAAAATTTTAATCCACCGCGCCTATCATCTATGCTCTTCATACTTATCCTTCCACCATGAAATAGAATTCATTCATAATTTCAGCATTAATAACTCCTTCCCAAAACATCTGTTACAATCTTTAACAAGAAACTTTGTTAATAATATTTATCAACCCACCCTTAAAGTTCCCACTGTTAAAAAAGACGTACATTATTTTTTAATTTCCCTATTACGACCACATCAGCCACAAAATACTTTCAGAACTCCGTCTTCTACTCACACCGCTTTAACCCTAAATTAAATTTCATTTTGTCTTCACCAACAACAATAGTATCAAATCTTACCTTAACCATAAAGAGAAAACACCCCAGCCACTTGCTTCGTCTACTATCCACGCTTTTAAGTGTGTTCGCTGCAAAGCGAACTATATTGGCAGTACCATCCGCCAATACCAAACAAGAGTGGACGAGCATCGTGGTATTTCCACTAGAACTTCGCAACCCTTGAACAAACCCTCCAAATCAGCAATAAGGGATCATTGCCACCTCCACAACCACCCGTTACTTCCCTCCAATTTCAAAATCATTAATTCTGCCAACCAACTAATAGACCTCCGCATACTTGAGTCCCTTTATATATTTGCATTCAGCCAACTCTCAACGATTACAGTTCCGCTTTCAACCTAAACATTAGGGTGTCACTTTTGGACTTTTTTAGAAAAGTTATTGTGCTTACCTCTTATATTGTGACAAATTTACCAAAAACCATGAATAAACCAAAAAAAAAAAATCGGGTAATATTTAGGGTCCCCGCCCCATTTGAAAAATAAGCCCCCTATTCACACAAAAAATTGTGATTTTTGGAGATATTTTTGGTCATAGTTTCCTTACTAATCATCGTATTTCAAAAATTTTGCTACCAAAATGTAGAGAATAACGGTATCCTCTTATTGTGAACGTTTTAAAACTATTTTAGTTGTATACGGTGCTGATATTTGAGTGGTCCTTATGAAATTTTTCCCTCTGTTTTCATTTCTATAATATTTATTTACAGTATTTCCAGGTTTTATCTACAAAAAATATGCAAATATAACCAAATGTATGATAAATTTGCTTTTCTTTCAGAATTCTATTATAGATTTGCTTAATTTCATAGTTTATTAAAATTAGTCAATAGTCATGCTAACAGTAAGCCAATATTAAGAACAGACCTAAGAAAATATGATTCTTTATTCGGAAAGTTAGTGGAATACATATGCGCAAGAAAAGGAAGCATGCTTCCAACGAATAGTGAAGTTCTCAGTCATTTTTTCTTCTTCAGAAGGGATCAAATGAAAAGCGACAATGTGTCAAAGGAAGAAAATGTTTAGAGAGTATTAGATAAGGTAGAAAAGGTGTGGATTATGGTTGGCATACCACCAAAATCCGTTAGAAAGCAGAAAGGACCCCAAAAAATGTTGTGGGATTTGATAAAAGGGCATGAGAAGTTGGGTAAAAATATAAAGAAATGGTATGAAACCCAAAAAACATCTTTTCTGTCTCGTTTAGATAACTTATTTGATATATCAACTGAAAATGTATGTAATGAGATGCAAAATAATACAGTGAGAACTATACAACAGAAGAATGAGGATCTTCGCTTTTTGGAAGATCAGCGAAGTGCTAGAATATATTCCCTGGGTCTGATCGATAAAGCTTATGTAGCCAAACTGATCAAAAAGACTGCTAGAATAGAAGGTGAAGAACGAAGAAAATTGAAAGAAAAAGAGCGAAAGGCATTAGAAGAAGAGACACACAAACTTGAATCATCTGAAGGCGAGTTAGTGGACTCAAGTAATGGTGAAGATGATTTTACTCCGAGCCCAGGCACATCAAAACGTCATAAGTTACTACAGTCAACGGATGAAGAGAATACTCTCTTCAACTAAGGTTGTTAATGACACTGCAGAAAGGGGTATCAAACTTTTGCAGGATTTTCATGGTTCATGTAGGGATGAAGGTGAATTTTAGGCATTGCTTCAAGTTGTAGAGGAAAACAGGCGTGTTTTCCCAAAGTTTTCCAAACAAGGTCTCTTGAATTTGTAATTTCTTTCCAGTTATAATTTCATTTCATTTACAATTTTTCATTATAATTTCAAGAATAGCACTTTGTTTCTATTTGATTAAAATTGTTTTGTGTTTGTATTTCATAATAAAAAAAATAAAAAAAACGATGAGGATTTTCATATTTTTTTAGATTAATAAAAATTTAAGTCTACAGTTGTCATTTTTTTTTTTTGGCAAAATTTACTAATTTTAATCTACTAAACATGTACAAAGTTGTTCCCACTTTGAATCTCTAAACCAAAAAAGTGTTGCTCATTTAAGCCCATCTGCTTTTTTTATTTATATTTTCAAAGCTCATCGCCGCAGAACTGCATTGGGATGATGCTCTATGGATGGCGGTGACATCCAAAGTATATAAGATAATATTTTATTGCAGTTCAGATATAAGAGATATGAAAAATTTAATAAATTTAACTCAAAGGTTAATAAAAACTATTCAGATTGAAGCGCATTATTATTCTCTACATTTTGATAGCAAAATATTTGAAATACGATGATTAGTAAGGAAACTATGACCAAACATATCTCCAAAAATCACCATTTTTTGTGTGAATAGGGAGCGGGGACCCTAAATATTACCCGATTGTCTTTTGTTTGGTTTATTCATGGTTTTTGGTCAATTTGTCACAATATAAGAGGTAAGCACCATAATTTTTCAAACAAAGTCCAAAAGTGACACACCCTACTAAACATCGCCAAATAAACTCTCATATAGAAAAGAAATCCTCCATCACTCTCTAATATGGACTTTTCTAACAAGCCAACCATCCCCATTCTTCTGTACAATTAGTCTTTCACAACGTTAGCAACCTGGTAAGACCCCCCTTAATTTTGATTCACCTTTTAACCGTTTTATATTTTTTACTTAGTGTCTTCACTCTTATACTTTATATTATTTCATTTTTAATCTTTTAATTTTAATTTAATATATATTGTAACTATTGTCGCATGTTCATTTTGATATATTGTTTGTTTTTGTTTATTATGCTTATTTATTTCTATTTGATTTTAAACTTTTTAGCACTGATGATGGAAATTGAACTTTTCCGAAACGTTTGTCAATAAACATGTACCATCTTTTCGTCATCCTATTCCTCGCTATATATATATATATATATATAGAAAGAGAGAGAGAGAGAGAGAGAGAGAGAGAGAGAGAGAGCAAAATTATATGCTAATTCACTCAGAATTTTTATTTGACTAAACTGTATAAATAAACGCTCTGGTTAAAACGGCGGGTCAGGACGATTCCTAAATTACTATCAGGTTGTAGCCAAAATTACTATCAGGCTGTAGGCTGTAGCCCGACGTGGGCCCACGTCGGGCTAGCATCATGAAAAAGAAAATCTATGGTATTTGTCCTTTACCATTACTTATTCGGACTATAGTGGATTTAATTACCACAGAAGAGTTCCTTGTTCCATGCACGGTCTGTGTGTATCATAGAAAACTCAGTGGACCATTCTGAGTTCATTCCCATCTTGAAACGGACATGTTATGTGCCTTAAAAAGTGGACGCTCAATTCTGCCAGTTGAGGTTTAACGTTTTGGTTTTTGGCTAAAAATATAATAGTTACCCCTTTTCTTTGATGTATTCAATCTGACGTGAAGGCAGCGAGTCTTTTGCTTATATTGAGGTTCTAAATGTAGCAGGGCTAGGCTGCTTTAAACCCTAGATCCATGTCCCAAAGCTGGATCCTGTCTGCTTTGCAGATAGCTGGTGAGGGAAGCTATATTTATGGGACCTCTTTGCGAGTGACCCGTTGCCCACGTCGGGCTAGCATCATGAAAAAGAAAAACTATGGTATTTGTCCTTTACCATTACTTATTCGGACTATAGTGGATTTAATTATCCCAGAAGAGTTCCTTGTTCCATGCACGGTCTGTGTGTATCATATATATATATATATATATATATATATATAATGATGCAAACCCACAAGGAAAAAGAAAAATGATTCCAAGGCCTTTCGTGTATTCAGAAGTGCACCTCGTCAGGGAATGAAGGGAGAAGGCGAGATGACAAAAATATATATCTATGTACAGCGGGACAGAAAAATAAAAAGATTAGCACATGATTAACAAGAGTTAATTAGAGGCAAAAGGTATTTTAACAGGATATTGTCAATTTTTATGAATACACGAAAGGCCATATGTAGAGTAGAGAGAGAGAGAGAGAGGAGAAAAGTCCTAGCCCTATTCAAAATACCTCTTGAAGGCTCGGGGGATTGTCAGATATTTCTGGCGAGTTTTATTTATTGTTAAAAGTATATATATATAAAATACAGTGTGTTTTATTCCTGTGACTGTAGTAATTACTGTATATGTGTACACACACACACACACACACACACACACACACACACACACACACACACCATGATTGCGTTTAACCCACTTACGCCATACGAGTGGCTGGCTTCCCATAGGAGTGGCTGGCTTCTAAGCCAAATGGCTGTGCTCCTAAAGCCGAACAGGAAGGCTAGAAAAGAATTTAAAATGCTTCGGGACACTCCAGCGGAAAAATCTCTTCCTCCTCCTCTCCTCTCTTTCCTCCTTGTGTTTTATTACCCTTGTTAGGTTAAGATACCCCACTCACCCTTGGAGGGTCTAGCCCCGGCCCTCTTCGTGCATAACCCCCTCTTCCCCTTCGTTAATTTTAGTTCCACCCTTCACTGGAACTGTCGCGGCATTTTTGCCAACTATGAAAGTGTTTCCCTTCATGTACAAACGTACCAACCTACTTGTGTTTGTCTCCAAGAAACGATTTTGGATTCTCGATCTATGCCTTTTCCTACTGGCTACATCTTTACAAACCCCCTGCCCGCTTACGGTCCTCGAGGTGGTTCAACCACCCTTGTATCAGTCCCTTGTCGCTCACTCATACTTCAGTCTATGTTGCAGGTGGTTGCCCTCCGGCTTTCTTTGTCTCGGCAGGATACCCTATGCTCTGTTTACCTCTCTCCACACGTCCCCGTCTCTCGAGAGGAGCTAGTGAACGTTATTGATCAATTTCCTAGATTTTTCTTATTTATGTGATTTTAATAGTCGTAGCCCAGTGCGGGGTGATGTTCGGGACACCATGGCTGGTTCCTTGATCTCCTTGATGTCATCCCACTCCCTCCACTGTCTCAACTCAGGTGCTCCTACTTACTATCACGTTCACACTGATACTTTCTCCTGCACTGATTTCTTCTTTTGTTCCACAGATGCTCTCGTGGACTTTTCCTGGGAAGTCCTGGAGTATGACTACGGGAGTGACCACTTCCCGGTGCGGCTGTCATTTATTGTTCCCGACACTAATCTGCCACCTTCCTCCCATTGGCTTTTTCCTAGAGCCGACTGGGAGTCCTATCGTAGCCTTACCTACGTGTCCTGTACAGCCCATGATTTTTCATCGGTGGACGGATGTTTAGATTTCCTGAGTTTGAGAATTTTGAGAGCGACTGAGAAGACAATTCCCAGTAGACAATGTACCTCTCATTTGACCCGCGTCCCTTTGTTTTCTCCGAAGTGTGCGGAGGCTGTTCGGAACAAGAAGAGTGCTACTCGCCGGTTTTACCGCCATAAATCTCCAGATAACCGCATTGCCATGCAAAGGGTTCGGGTAGTGGCCCGTCGAGTCCTTAAACAAGCCCGGAGGGGCTCCTGGCAACAATACGTCCCCGGGATCACATCTTCGACCCAGATTGCCACGGTCTCGAATCGAGTGCGCCGCATCTCCCGAAAGTTCACTCCCTTTCATCCCCCAGTCCTCCCTGTCGATGCAGGGACATTTTTAACTCAAAAGAAGTGGCGAATACTCTGGCTGCTTCATTTACTGCAGCATCAAAGGTTGCAGGATATTCTCGGACTTTCCATTTACGGAATGATGCAATGGAAAGAGGATCTCCATTTCGACCGCCCTCACAATGAACCTTATAATCGATTAATGACGATGCGTGAACTTAAATCTGCCCTATCCTCTCGGAGAAACTCGGCGCCTGGCCCGGATGGTATCCATTACAAAATGCTGCAGTCCATGCATATTTCGGCTCTATATTTTTTACTTACCGTTTTTAACCGTATTTGGATTGAGGGTGTGTTTCCTTCTCAATGGCGTAAGGCCATAGTTATTCCTATCCCGAAGCCTGACAAGGACGCCTCCCTTCCTCAAAACTTTCGCCCGATAGCCTTGACCAGCTGTATTTGTAAGATAATTGAAAAGATTGTCGCTTCCCGACTGTCTTTTATCCTAAAGTGGCGAGGACTCCTTTCCCCATCTCAGTCTGGTTTCCGTCAATTTCGCAGTACCCTAGACCTTCTACTTCTCCTTAGTCATGATCTCCAAACTGCGTTTTCTCGCAAACAAATTACTGTGGCTATCTTTTTTGACATTCACAAAGCCGATGACACAAAGTGGAGGTATTATGTCCTCCAACGTCTCCAATCTATGGATTCTATGGATCTTTTTATTACTAATTTTTTAAGAAACCAAACTTTTCGAGTTCGAGTTGATAGCTCTCTCTCCGATTTAACCACACAAGAGGAATGAGTCCCGCAGGGATCTGTCCTCAGTTCTCTGTTTCTCTCTGGCTATGAATTCGGTTACCCATTTTTTACCATTTTCATAAAGTGTTCTCTCTACGCAGATAATCTTGCCATTTACGGTGCATGTAGTTCTCTACGAGTGGCTGCAAGACAGGTGCAGCTTGCAGTTAATGCCAGTTGAAAGGTGGGCAATGTCTTTGGGTTTCCGTCTTTCCCCAGCCAAGACTGTGTGTATGTCTTTTCATAGACGTAGAACTACTTCTGTCCCACCTCTCTCGCTGTTTTTAGCTGGTAATCCTATTCCGGTAAGGGACACATTTAAATTTTTAGGCCTCATCCTCGACTCTCGTCCTACTTGGGTACCCCATTTGAGGAATTTGAGACTCTCCACTCGGCGTACCCTTACACTTTTACATCATCTATTCCACGTCTTGGGGCGCTGATAGGCGTACACTTTCCTGTACACCTCTCTAGTTCAATCGAGAATTGACTATGCCTGTGAGGTATGGCTCCGCTTCAGTCTCTCCATTACGAATCTTGGACCCTCTTCATAATTGGTTGGGGTCTCCACCTGGCTACCGGAGCCTTTCGCTCTTCACCGGTGGCTAGTTTTCAGGTGGAGTCTGATTCCCATCCCCTTCGGTACCGTCGTGCATACCTTCAGACAAAAAGCTACTACCTTGCTCAAAGGATTCCTTCCTCCCTTCTCTGTACTGCCCTTCATACTCTTTCTCCAGACGATTCTTGGCACCTCACTTCAACTGCCTATGCCTTCCTCTCTCATCATGCTCTTCTTCCACCTCAGATTTTCCCAGTCTCGTTTCAGGTCCTTCCTCCGTGGATTCTACATTCGATTTCCTATTGCAAAGATTTGTGCCCCTTTCATAAAAAAGTCCAACCCTACTACTGTCCTGTTGTCCTTGTCCCGTGAACACCTTATTTGTCACCTCTTCCATTCATATCTACACAGATGGCTCCCATTCTCCTTTAGGCTTAGCCGCTTCGGCGTCTTTTCATCTCCCTTGTAAGACTGTTCGGAGTACTCATCTCCCTCACGACACTTCCATTTACTCAGCTGAGCTCTTTGCTATTCTGGAAGCTGTAACCAATATTGGTGCTCTTCCCCCGAGTTCGTTTGTTAATTTTTCGGATTCCCGCAGTACTCTGATGTCCTTAGAATCTTATGACCCTAAACACCCTCTGGTCCGAAGGATACACCAATTAGTCCATTTTCTCACTGCTTATTCCGCGCGGTGTATTTCTTTCTGTTGGATCTCCTCCCATGTGGGTATTGCCGGTAACGAGGAGGTGAACCTTTTGGCCAGACAAGCTTGCTCTCTTCCTATTACCTCTAAATCTTTGACTTTCTCAGATTTCATTCCTTCCCTCCGCCGCCATTTCAGGTCACTGCGGCAGCGCGACTGGGATGGCGTCGGTGTAAACAAACTCCACCGTTTCAAGCCTGTTCTTCGTCATTGATCTTCTTCATATCATAAATCCCATTTGACCCATGGCCACCTTATGTCTCGAAATCCCCTTGAGGCTTTCCCACATTGTCATGTTCCTCTCACTGTTGACCACGTGTTTATTTTTTGTCCTCTTTATTCAACCTTTCGTTTGCAGTGGTTCCCGGAGTTACATTCCCATCCGGCCTCGACGCGTCTTCGGTCCAGTCTTGCAGAGGGTGCCTCTTTCTCTGTCGGCCCCATATTTGATTTCCTCCGACTGTCGCGGCTTCTGTCCCGCCTCTAACTTAGTCTCGCCGTGATATGAACCTGTCTCGGTTTGAAACGGCGGTCGATCCCAAAGCATATATATACTGTATATATATATATATATATATATATATATATATATATATATATATATATATATATATACCGTCGATGTCAGGTTTTGTCCCTCCGAAAATTATAAAATACATAGATCCCATTTCTTTACTGCTTTTCTAATGTGTTCCCATGGCAATTGAAAGAAAAAAAATATATACATACTCTGCGTGTATATATATATATATATATATATATATATATATATATATATATATGATACACACAGACAGTGCATGGAACAAGGAACTCTTCTGGGATAATTAAATCCACTATAGTCCGAATAAGTAATGGTAAATGACAAATACCATAGTTTTTCTTTTTCATGATGCTAGCCCGACGTGGGCAACGGGTCACTCGCAAAGAGGTCCCATAAATATAGCTTCCCTCACCAGCTATCTGCAAAGCAGACAGGATCCAGCTTTGGGACATGGATCTAGGGAAAGCAGCCTAGCCCCTGCTTTGCGAGTGACCCGTTGCCCACGTCGGGCTAGCATCATGAAAAAGAAAAACTATGGTATTTGTCATTTACCATTACTTATTCGGACTATAGTGGATTTAATTATCCCAGAAGAGTTCCTTGTTCCATACACTGTCTGTGTGTATCATAAAAAACTCAGGGGACTATTCTGAGTTCATTCCCATCTTGAAACGGACATGTTATTTGCCTTGAAAAGTGGACGCTCAATTCTGCCAGTTGAGGTTTAAGTTTTGGTTTTTGGCTAAAAATATAATAGTTACCCCTTTTTCTTTGATGTATTCAATCTGACGTGAAGGCAGCGAGTCTTTGGCTTATATTGAGGTTCTAAATGTAGCAGGGCTAGGCTGTTTTTCCTAGATCCATGTCCCAAAGCTGGATCCTGTCTGCTTTGCAGATAGCTGGTGAGGGAAGCTATATTTATGGGACCTCTTTGCGAGTGACCCGTTACCCACGTCGGGCTAGCATCATGAAAAAGAAAAACTATGGTATTTGTCATTTACCATTACTTATTCGGACTAGAGTCGATTTAATTATCCCAGAAGAGTTCCTTGTTCCATGCACTGTCTGTGTGTATCATAAAAAACTCAGGGGACTATTCTGAGTTCATTCCCATATATATATATATATATATATATATATACCGTCGATATCAAAGGTTTCGTCCCTCCGAAAATTATAAAATACATAGATCCCATTTCTTTACAGCTTTTCTAATGTGTTCCCATGGCAATTGAAAACCATTCGCGAAGGAAATATTTATTTTTCGCTTTGCTTTTTCTTTTCTTTTGCGATAAGATGGTGGGTTTGGCATTTATGTATGACGTATAAATCAAGAGAACCAACCTTAAATCTAGAATTCAGTAATATTGGGAACTTTAGCTGTAATAAATCACAGGCATCTATAATTTTTTAATGTATAAAGTTAGAACAAATTTAATTATAATAAAATGCAGGAATATTTGCGTAGATATTATGAATTTGCAGAAATAGAGTAATTTAAGCAACATTGATGAATATTTACTGTGTATTGCAGACGTTTCAGAAACAAGATGTGTGAATTACGTCTACAGAAATCTATCGAAAGGAACCTTTTTTCCGCACCTTTTGTTTCTTGTATTAATTATTTTAATATACTATAATCTTAGTACTTATTTTGTTAGAAAATTTCAGAGTACACACGTCCAGTAAAATATTAAGACGAGATAATCTGTTATTTATTATATTTTTGTCCATTGTAACGCCAAAGGTCGTATGATAGGAGAAACCTACAATTGAACCTGGATTAAGAACCAAGGATTTTTTACAAAATTCGTCTCCCATTCAACCACTTACCAAACCCATTATCGCTTCACTTCACTGATCTCACTGGAAAGTGTTTGAAGACGTGGGTAAGCTATTTATGTTTCCCAATTTAAAATACACCGATACATTTACCATATAATGCATTTCAGTAGTATTAAAAAAAGACAGTTCCTAAAAGCGCTCTACATACAGGTCGTTTAGTATTTAAAATATGCTCAGAAGGGATGGAATGAAACAAATGGAATACTATGTAATATTTAATAATTCGTATATATTCCCCATCTGTTTCTGTGACATCGCTGAGACATCTGCGCATAGATGTAACATGACTTTCAAAATAACTTCGAATTTGGATGTCTTGTAACTTGGATGTCTATGAACATGGTCTGAAATTACTGAATTTATTTCATTTTACATATATGTTCGTTTCACAAGAAAACAGTTACACCAATAATTCTGTATAATATGTGAAACCTAGTAAGCATTAATTAATATTACTCGATAATAATATCGATAATACTAATAATAATAATAATAATAATAAAAATTATATTTTCAGCCTAGAAGCTAATGTATTATTATTGTATAGCTTAACTAAAAGACATTTACTAAAAATACAATAAGTAATAAAATAATGTAAATAGTTTATACCGGGTGATTCACTCGTTGGTAGCCCCAGAGTATCGCTGATACGATACTCTGGAACTACCAGCGAGTGAATCACCCTATTAAGTTTCCACGTACATTTACTGAGAAATTATATTTATAATTTTAATAATTAATAATAATAATAACAATAATTATAATAATAATAATAATAATAATAATAATGATATTCATTTATAAATTTGCATATAATTGTCGAAACATGTACGCATATGAAGGTTATACAGAACACACACACACACACCATTATTGATGTTTTTTCACTGTTTGGTCGCAATAACGTTGCATATATTCTACTACAGCTGCATCCTGAGCTTCATAAATTGTACAGGGTCACCACAAATTCCATTTGCATGAAAAACAAGGGCAACGTACAGATATACTGTAATTTCAATTCAAAGGGACTTTCTGGCCATTCTACGATGGCGGCCAGATCTTGGTCTGGTAGAAATACTTCCTTCAGTATGATAGCGTGCACCGCTGTTGTGTTTTAATATGAACATCGAAACGTTCAGCAACTTCACTGATGGATGATCGAGCCTTTATCATTCCTACAAAACTTCCTTTCATACTTTGTGTTGTTTCATATGTTGTCTCTTCATGTTCAGAGTTTTTGAAAGTAAATTGAACTTCACTGTCTGAGCGATAGCCTCGGAAATGTTGCCAAACGTACTAATTCGAGTAAGTAATTGTGTGAGTTTTCTTTATTTTAAAACATAATTTCGCATTAAAAAAAGAGTAGAATTTACAACATAGTTTATATGTTTATAATTGTTTTGTTGCAGTTGTTTATCCACATATCATATCCATAAAGAAAAAAAAAGGTTTTGTTTCTGACGTCACAATTCTTTATTTCCAAATGTTATGATATAATATAGAATTAATACGGAAATGTACATTTAGCGACGCCATATATCGAAAGCATTGGAAAAGTATAAAGATAAAGAAACCTTACTAGTTACATTAAACTATTTACATTCTCAATACCAATTCACATTATAGGATTGTGATATTCATTTGTGAAGATTATACACATATTGTTTTTCAGTTATATGAACTGAACAAAACCTGTAATGTAGAGCGTTGTTTAGGTATTGTTTTTATAGCACTAATAAAATGCATTATATGATAATTGTATTGGTGTATTTTAAATTGGGAAACAAAAATGGCTTACCCACGTCTCCACACAGCTTCCAGTGAGATCAGCAAAGTGAGGCGACACGGGGTCTGGTAAGTGGTTGAATGGAAGACTAATGTACTGTGTTTCGATTCTGCAGCTGTCTTTGGTGGATCTTTTAAACTATTTCCCCCACAACATACTCTTTTCAACAATCACCACCCCAATGTTGATCTTTACAACTATATCCCGCCCAAAGTTTAAACTCTGCAAATTAACCAAAATAAGATAAGAAAACAATAGCACAAATTTATTATTTAGTGCAAACATATAATAGAGAACCATTATTTACATAGAAAAAAATATTTTAATATGCTCACATAAGTTATTAAAAGCATTTCGATTAAATCTATCGCGCCATATAAATTCTTGCAGGTACCAGTGTAAGAAATCGCGCTTGCATCCCATAATTTCTTTAATGCGTTGTTGTTGTTGTTTAACAGATCAGCTCACCTGATCGAGCAAGCCGGCGGCACGCAGGTAACCGATCGCCCTCCCCGGAGTGGACCAGAGGTTCAGCGCACTAGTGATGTTGTGTTGTGTTTTATGTTGTGCTAAAGTGGTACAGTCCTTCATAATGTGTTCAATTGTTTGTGGTGTGTCTTGGCACAGGTGGCAGGTGTCGTCTGTGGAGTTGTCTAGTCTGTTTATACGTCTGTAAGTTGGAGTGATGTCCACATCGGAATCGTGCTAAGTTAACTCGATCCGATCTGCTCAGGCTGATCTCTGACCTGTTAATGGGTGGCGGCTTCACACCTAGGACCGCATTCGGACCGAGTCGTGTCAGTGCTTTGTGGGTTAGGTGTGTGTGTAAGTGTTTTCTGTACTGTGTGATGTCTGTGGGGCGTGGTATGGAATGGAGTATTTGGTTATAATGTCTCTCTGGTGTTACCTTAATGGTGCGAGGTGTCGGTGCATGATTGTACATGTAGTGGGAAGGGTGTTGTGGGTTAGTTGTCGCTGCTGCCATGAATTGTGTTCCCCTGATGTCTAAATGTTCCCTAACTTTCAGTATTTTTGTTTCTGTGTGCAGGTGTTCTATTGGTGTTGTTTGAGTGCATCCTGTAATGATACGAAGTGCGTTGTTTTGTATTGTCTGTAAGGTGTTTATGTGTGTTTGAGATAATGGGTGCCCAGCATGGGCTAGCATAGTCCATAACTGAGCGAATATATTGTTTATATATGAGTGATGTTGTTTCCTGCTGGTGTGCAAAGTTTGTGCCTGTTAGTACCCTAAGCGTGTTAAGTCTTGACGTACACTTGTTTTTAATGTCCTGAATGTGGTTTGCAAAAGAAAATGATGTGTTGTATGTGACCTCAAGTATTTTGGTCCTGTGAGTATGTGGAATGTTGGTGTTGTTTAGTGTAAACTGTGGAGTTATCTGGTGTTCTTTTGTTTGCTTGTAAGCAAAGTGATGGTTGATTTTGTGGGCGCTACTTTGAGTCTATTGTGTGTGAGCCAGTCTTGTATACTGTTTATGTATGTTTGTAGGTTATTTGTGGCGGTGTTGAGTTGTGGGTGGATGTTAGAGTGATGTCATCTGCATATGATGATAAGGTAAGCTTGTTATCTATGGGTGTTCGAATGTCATGCATGTATAAGTTGAAGAGTGTTGGTGAGAGAACGGAGCCTTGAGGGACCCCGTTCGGAAAAAGCTTGTTTTTGGATGGCTTGCCATTAAATGTGACATGTGAGTATCTTCATGAAAGTTGCTCAGCCACCTTTTGGTGTTATTGGGCATGTTTGTGTTGAGTATTTTGTTTATGAGAGGGAAGCGTGGGATAGCATCAAATGCTTTACTAATGTCTATTGTTGGTAATAGTGTACGTTGAGCTGGTCGTCTGTAGTTGATGCCATCCATGATGTGCTGCGTGAGGTTAGTGAGTAATGTTGTGGTTGAGTGGTGAGGTCTGAATCCATGTTGAGTAGGCGATAGTGGTATGTGTGGGTTGGTGATTTGTAAGATTAGTCTTTCTGTCACTTTGGAAGGTGTGCATAGTAAAGTAATGGCTCTATAGGAAACTGGTTCTGTTGGATTTTTGTTTGGTTTGAGTAGTGTAATAATTTTACCTTGTTTCCATATGGTAGGAATAATACAGTGTTGGTATGAATATGTGCTGATATTTGTGAGAGCTAGTATTCCCTGTGGGCCTAAGTGTTTAAGGTGTATGTTAGCTATGTTGTGTGGTCCAGTAGCCTTCGAATTCTTAATGTTTTTGATGATCTTGGTGGTCTGGTCTGTATTGAAGGGTGTAATGGTCGTGAGAGTGGGTAATGCAGTCTGTTTATAGTCTTGTATAGCCTGGATGTATCTGTGAAGTGGTTTAGTGTTGTTATGAATTCCCTAAATGTTTCTGTTTGTTTTTCTTTAAGTTTGTTGTTTATTTCTGTGTTGAGCTGTTGTATCTGCTGTTTTATGGCTTCTGTGTGTGGTGTTTGTGCGTTATGGTTGAGGTTGTTACGTTGCCTTTTGAAGTGGGCTATTTCTCTTGTGTAATTTGGGTTGAATTTCCTAATGTTGCCCTTGGGTATGTATTTGGTTGCATTATTGATGATCTGATTAAATGTCTTGAGTGTTGTAATGATGTTTATGATGGGTGTGCTGTTTATGATGGGTGTGCTGTTTAATGTGGTGAATTGTTCCTCAGTCTGTATTTTGAACTGCTCCCAATCAGCTTTCTTGTAATTTCTGTAAGTGTACCTAAGGCTGTTGGGGCAGAGTGTAGAACGTGTTGTAATGATGATGGGCAGGTGGTCTGATGATAGTTGTTTTTCTGTTGTCCAGTGTGTATGTGTTGCTAATGAGTCTTTAATGCGTTGTTTATGCATGTGCCAGTAATATAAGATTCTATGTGCTGAGTATATACACCGTATGAATCAACAAAATTAACACTGTGATTTATAGTCCGGTGCTGGAATCCTAACCCTTAACCAGTTAGGTTAATTGAATGCCCGGTTAGGTCAACTATATGCCCTTGACGATTGGTTAGGTTAAGTTTTGATATTTTCGTTAAAACTTACGAAAATATCACGACTTAACCTAACCAATCATCAAGGGCGTACAACTGACCTAACCGTGCATTCAGTTAACCTAACCGGGTATTCAGTTGACCTAACTGGGCATTCAATTAACCAAACCGAGCATATACTTTATATATATATATATATATATATATACCGCTAGAAAAATAATGGGAATCATCTGGAGGAGCTTCCAAAAGCAAACATCATGCTCAAATTTTGGAAGAGTCTAGTCCTACCAATAATTGAGTATTGCTCAGTACTCACAAACCCATACAGAAAACGAGATATTGCGAACATTGAAGCTATACAAAGGACTTTTACATCTATGATAGAGGAAACGGAAGGTGAAGAAACTCTACTCTCTCGAAAGAAGGCGCGAGCGGTACACAATAATATACATATGGAAAATACTTAAGAGCTCTGTCCCTAACTTTAGAAATGAAATAGAAACAAAATGAAATAAGAGAAGAGGCAGATTTTGTACGGTCCCAGCTGCGGTGGGACAAGGGGCCATGAAAACGAGGATGGAAAATACCCACAGAATAAGAGGCCCAAAACTTTTCAATGTCCTACCTAACGAAGTGAGGAATCTCCAGCACACCTACCTGAATAACTTCAAGAACTAGCTGGACAGATTCCTGTGCAAAGTTCCTGACCATCCATGCGCGGCTGGCTACGAGGGCAGGAGGAGATCAGACAGCAATTCCCTCCTTCACCTAATCCTGCAAATGAGGCGGGATGCTGCAGAGGGGTCGACCGTAGGTCGATCCTGAACCGTCGTTCGAACTCACCTAGAGTATGTACCTAAAGTATACATGAATCACACACATTTTTCTATCACACACATTGGATCACTTGAAACTCAGGGCCCCCCAGCCTTCTTTAGTTAGCTTTATAAGGCTAACTAACGAAAATATCACGACCTAACCTAACCAATCGTCAAGGGCGTACAATTGACCTAACGATTGGTTAGGTTAGGTCGTGATATTTTCGTTAGTTAGCCTTATAAGGCTAACTAGAGAAAGCTGGGGGGCTTGATCTTCAGATGATCCCACACATTTGTCTATCTCACACATTTGTCTATGTCACACACATAGTATCTATCCATTACAAATGGGAACTGTACTGATGGGACTATCTAACTATGGCTGATTTTAGTTCCAGCGAAATCGTTTGTGTAAAATTAATAATTAAATAACACCTGACTCATGTTGCACTTGTATCGCAAAGGTGCATCGTCAAAACAACAATAAGCATCAGAACCTTTAATACAGTTTGACAAATTTTTTTCGCGACATTTGATATGCAAATATAAGAAAGTTGACTGCAAAACCCTATAATAGAAAATATCACGACTTAACATAACCAATCGTTGAGGGCGTAAACAGTTGACCTAACTGGGCATTCAATTTAATTTATTATATTTGGTACTGTAAAGCAAAAAACAAGAATACATATTGACCCCTAATATTGACCTGTTAAACTATGTCTTCCCTCTCTGAAGCTGGCAGGTGGGGGGGTGGGGGGGAAATAGTAGGTCCCTCCTATCATACAACCTTTAATGTTACAACGAATAAAAAATAATAACTAATAATAACATTAAACAGCATAGGAGATACCAAGGAGCCTTGCCTCACCCCGCAAGAGGAGCCAAAACATTCGGATAGTATATTGTCCCACCTAACGATAATAAACCTTTTCTTTTTCATTTAATTAATGAGGCAAAAAACAAAAGGTGCGGAAAAAAAGGTTGCTTTCGATAGTTTTCCTAAACGTCTACGCTATAAACATTTATCAACGACGATTACCCCTTTCAGAACGACCGGTACAAATTGGTAGCGTTTCAAATAAACGCATTCATAACTTAAACCTATAAAAAATTCCGACTTTAAAGGATTAATTTACGTTATTTCTACAAATTCATAATATTCAGTAAATATTCGTGTGTTTTATTATAATTACAAAAAATCTTGGATCACTTGAAGATCAGGGCCTCCAGCCTTCTTTAGTTAACTTTATAAGGCTAACTAACGAAAATATCACGACCTAACCTAACCAATCGTCAAGGGCGTACAGTTGACCTAACGGGTAGTTAGGTTAGGTCGTCATATTTTCGTTAGTTAACCTTATAACGCTAACTAAAGAAGGCTGGGGGCCCTGATCTTCAGGTGATCCAAAATTTGTCACAACTTTATACATTAAATTATAGATATTTATAAGTTATTTCAGCTAAAGTTCCTCATATTACTGAAGTCTAGATTTAAGGATAGTACTCTTGCTTTATATGTCATACACAAATGCCAAAGTCTTCAATTTATGACAAATGAAGGGTAAAAAAAGAGAAAAACAAATATTTCCTTTGCGAATAGTTTATTATATATATATATATATATATATATATATATATATATATATATGAGGGCCACTCATTATATTTTGCCCCACTTTTTTTTTCTTTCCAAGATTCCTTGTAAGTTCCAGAAATTTTGTACACAAGTAGTTACATACCTTTTTTACAAGTTTTTATTTTTCCACATAGTCTCCATCCTTTTCTATGGTTTTCCTCCACCTCGAAACAAGAGCATTTATTCCTTACTGGTAAAAGTCCGCTGGGTTTGGCTGGAGCCACCTCTTAACCTCCTCAACATCCTCATCGTTACTCTGAAACATTCTTCCACGAACAGCATCCGTCACTGGCCCAAACAAATGCAAGTCTGAAGGTGCCAGATCCGGGCTGTATGGAGGGTGGGGTAACACAGTGAAGCGCATTTTTGTGATGGCCTCTCTTGTTTGCAAACTGTTGTGTGGTCTTGCGTTATCGTGCGAAAGAAGGACGTCTTCCCGTTTTCTCTCCGGTCGAACTCGCATTATACGTCTCTGGAGTCTCTGTAGGGTAGCAATATATGCCTCTGAGTTGATTGTTTGTCCTTTCTTCATAATGTCCACCAGAATCACCCCTTTCATATCCCAGAAGATGGTGGCCATAACCTTTCGTGCAGAGGGAGCCATTTTGAACGTTTTCTTGCGTGGGGAGTCTGCGTGATGCCACTCCATGGATTGGCGTTTTGGTTTCAGGTTCAAAGTGGTGTACCCAAGTCTCATCCCCAGTCAAAATTCGTGAAAGTAAGTCATCCCCTTCTGTCTCGTATCGAACCAACGACTCGGAAGCAGTTTCTTTTCTTTGGGCTTTGTGGTCTTCATTCAGTCAGTTCGCGAGGAACAAACCGTGAACAAACTTTTGAGTATCAAAGTTGCTGAATTATCGTTTTCACACTTCTTTCACTAATTCCTAGCTCCAGTGATAACTCCTTGTATGTGACGCGCCGATTTCATCGAATGATGCTGTTAGCACGTTGCACAGTGTGAGATGTGACAGCCGATGCCGGGCGACCGCTGCGTGGCTCATCATCGAGGCTGGCTCTCCCTCTCTCCGATGATATCTCACGTTTAGACCAGCGTCCAATTGTGCTTCGATCAACAACAGCATCTCCGTAAATGTTTTGGGATCATGTCAAGAATAGCGAACCCAACACCTGCAGGGTTCGCTATTCTTGACAAGGGAATTTTTGGGTTCGCTATTCTTGACATGGTAAAATTGGGTTCGCTATTCTTGACATGGGAAGTCCTCAAGGACGTTTTCATAACTTCAGACGGTAGGTTTATGTTTCCCAATTTTAAGTAATTAGTTAAGGACTTATTAAATGCTTTTATATTAGTCTTTTTTTATTTAACCAAACTAGCACGACTTAACCTAACCAATCATCAATGCCGTACAGTATAAAGAATCCTCTTCTCTTAATATAAAAATAAATAAATAAAAAAAATTTATTGTTTTTTATTTATTTTTTTAGGTTAATTGTACGCCCTTGACGATTGGTTAGGTTAAGTCGTGATAGTTTGGTTAATTTTTGCTACCCGCGACCCGCACGAAGGGCGGGAACTTTTGGGTTCGCTATTCTTGACAAGGGAATTTTTGGGTTCGCTATTCTTGACATGGTAAAATTGGGTTCGCTATTCTTGACATGATCCATGTTTTGTAAACGTTTGTGAATATTTCCAACTGTTTCCTTCTCTGCGGTTAAGAACTCGATCACAGCTCTCTGTTTACGACCACATCACTGTCAGACGCCATTTTCGAAACTGCGTTAACCATCGGTTTTATACAAGGGCGTTTTGAAGCAGTTTTATACAAGGAGTGGAGGTTCAAACTGGAAAAATCCGGTTATGTGAAGCGCAGAAAGTTCAAACTTACGGCCCAAAAGACATTTCAGCCCCATGGCCTATTATTTAGCTAAGAAAAGAGAGTGGGGAAAAATATATTGAGTGCCCGTGTGTGTGTGTATATATATATATATATATATATATATATACACACATGTGTGTGTGTGTGTGTGTAACAAAAAGAGAAAGTACTTTTAGAAATGACAAGACAAATTTAATTTCACATCATAAATTATTCTTGTTAATGGAAACTATTTCTATATAAAAAAGTTAATGTTAAATATAAATAAATTGTTGGTTGAGAAAGATGTTCACCGTTTTCTATCTATTCTGTTTCGGTTTCAGGAAGAGCATATTATAAATTGTTTCTCCAAGATCCATCATAAAATCCATCAGGAGTCCCTCTTTATCTCTTTCCGTCTCGTAGAGAAGTCTGGCAGTCTCTCTAATCTCTTTAATCATGTATTTAGACTTTTTCAAATCCAACTGATGTCCACGATTTCTCTGCAGAAACGATACGAGATCGGAATAATCCGGAACGAGATACATTTATTGTGATTCCTTCAAAAGTCCCGCATAGCACACGCTGCAAATCGTTCGTCGAAATTGTTCGTCGAAATCGTTCGTCGAAATCGTTCGTCGAAATTGTTGATGTAGAAAGACTTTTTTTTCAGTCGAAAGAATCCCTTTTTGCTGTTCGCTGCAAAGAAATATATTATTACTAATTTAGGGGTGGTACCTCGTACCCACGTCGCAACACCGCCTCCCGTTAGTTCAGAGAGGTTAAGAGACGTTGGGTCTGCTCAGTAGTTGGATTGGTGACTGTCATCTGCATTCAGCTGATGTAGCAACCCTTAGATGGTTCGCAGTGGCGGATTATCACTGAGGCTATTGAGGCTGAAGCCTCAGGCTCCCGTGCTTGAGTCCCCGCCCCCCACTCATCTGAGTTTCGATGATATAATTCGAGATTTCGCAAACTTCCTTGATTAAATAAGACAGAGTACACAAATTGCCAAATTCCCTGTTTTATTTTGTTTTATAGGCCCTAAAGTAAAGTTTATTCAATACTGTTTGGTTTTGGCAAACGGCAAAATACACTGTGTTAAGGTTCTTTTAAGTTTGTTTCTCAATTAGCCTGAGCACCGTTCATATAATTCGTGTAAATGTACTATGTACTGTACGTGTACATGTATTGTTAATAAAAAACTATAGAAAATGGCCCCCATATTCTTCATTGCCCCGGGGCCCCGAGATATCTTAATCCGTTTCTGATGGTTCGGACTCCTCGCAAAAGTGTAGGGTCCCTCCGTTACATGATGTTTGCCTTTCAAAGGAGATTAATATATCCAAGACATTATTTATTCAATAGGATTGTATATTTATTGTATGATCAATGAAGTGGACCAGAAACTGGCACAGGCTCAGACCAACTAATGCACCCATTGCTCTAACTTCTGTATTCTTATTATTATTACCAGCATCATCGGTATTCGAACCCCCGACTTCTTTACTTCGATTATAGAAATATAGTGTTGCTCACTGCGCTACATTTTTTTTAAATTTTAAACAAAATTTTCTACTTATAAAGACCATATTTGCATTATAGTATTTATGTATTAGTTAAGTCAACCATTAACATACTTCGTTTCACGTTAAACGTTCAGTTCTAGAAAGAAATTCGCCGAAAGTAGGCTATAGATTTTATTTTCATTTCTTTTTCTTATTCCACTTATTGTAATTTAATTAAGATTCGTACAAAAGAAAACTTGGTTCTTTTGCATTATCCTCCCAACACTAATTTTTTTATATAATGTTGGTTTGGTTTTGGTTATGGTACTTTATTTTCCTCCCATTATAAAAAAAATTAGTGTTGGGATTAGGTTAGGTTAGGTTAGGTTTGGTTAGGTTAGGTTAGGTTAAAAACAGCCCGCCGCAGGCGTTAGCCGTAGTTAGCCGGCTTCAAGTTAGGTTAGGTTAGGTTAGGTTAGGTTAAGAATATTTATTCATATAACTAATGATGTAATTTCAGAATATTTTGCTCCCAACAATTATATCATTTTCCTTTTTTTATTTCAGAATTTGTAAAAAAATTAGTGTTGGGAGGATAATGCAAAAGTACCGAAAACTTTCATTCTCATTATAAGCAATTTTATTTATTTATATTTGAATTTTTGGACCTTCATTTGCAGAAAAACGGAAATCAAATACACACACACACACACACACACACACACACACATTTCTGTATGTCGTCTTTGTGTATATATATATATATATATATATATATATGTATATATATACACAGTATATATACTAGCAGAATTACCCAGCTTCGCTCGGATTCAGTATATATGAAATTACTTTGACTCTGTCTCTTTGATCAGAATTAAATTTACTCTAAAAAAATGGTAACTATAAATTGAAAACAAACTATAAAGTGAAGATAGGTTAAGGAAAGCAGTCTTGAAGATTTTCTTTATTTATACTTTTGAACCATTTGTTGAAAAATAAAGTGCATAGATAATTGATATTTAGTGAATTAGCACCAAGTAGTGATCTTTTAGATGTTAATGAAATTTGCATGAAATGAGAAATCGAGAACAAGACAACTATTATTACTGTAAATGTTTGAGAAAAATACATTAAATCAAATATTTATACCATATAATCAATGACATGTTATCGCTGCAGTGCTTCGGGATAGACTATGTTGACTGTTTTCCCATCAGCACCCAAAATGAAAAGATTTTTACTGTCACCAACTCTTGAGCACCCAACATAAATCTGGCCATGAGAAAAACATGGTTTCTGCAGGTTGAGGCCAACTACCTCAAGCGACTGGCCCTGAGCTTTGGTGATGCTCATGGCAAAACTTAGTCAAATTGGGAACTGGAGACGCTTGAATTGAAATGGCAAGTCCGATGGAATGATTGGAATTCGTGGAATGAAGACATCCTTTCCTGCTGCATGTCCAGTCATTATTGTGGCCTCAATGACATGCGCCCACAGCTTATTTACAGCCAACCGCGTTCCATTACAAAGTGTTGGTGGGTCGATATTCCTGAGAAGAATAATAGGTGCACCAATCTTAAGCTGTATATTGTGTGGTGACACACCTGGAGGCTTCAGAGAATTAAGAAATTCTGTTGGATAATTGACAGCATCGTTGGTGTCTGGAACAGTGTCAACTGACTTGTATTGGTGCATCTAACCAGGTAACTGTAGGAGTAGCCCTCTGTTTATGGCATAAACTGCATTATTCTTTGGTCCAAGGCTGACTCTTTTAGAAAGCCACTTGTGATTCCGGAAATAAGAAATACATTTGGGAAAACTGAATCTTTGAGATCTTGAAGTGTTGTGTCTGCTTGACCAATGTTTTCGACTGATACCATTCCATGCATGTTCTCAGAAACTATTTTGCCATTTCCCAGCTGAAGTAACCTTCCTGCAAAATTTCCGGCAGAAGCATCACCTATCAAATGCACTCGCATGTTGGTTGCTAGGGTGAGTCGGTGAATGTTGGTCCAGATATATGAAGCCTTGATGCACGCTTGTAGTTCATCTGCTTTGGTTCCACGTGGAATGACTGGGAGTGTTTGGCGAAAGTCACCAGCCAAGACCATAGTGACACTTCCCACTAGTTTGTCAGTACGTCGAAGATCTTTCAGAGTCCGGTCCACAGCTTCAAGCGCAGCTTTATGAGACATGGTGCATTCATCCCAGACAATGAGCTTACACTCCTGCAGAACCCTTGCTTTGCCACTTTCCCTTCCAATGTTGCAGGTTGGTGCCTCTGCACGTGCCAAATTCAAAGGCAACTTGAAAACTGAGTGAGCAGTCCTTCCTCCTGTTAAAAGTGTAGCAGCAATACCTGATGATGCCACTACTAGGGCAATCATGTTTATGTGTCTAATTTTAGCTAAAAGGAGATTGATGAGAAAAGTTTTTCTTGTTCCACCTGGAGCATCCAGAAAAAAGATGCTGCCACTTCCACTGAAAACATCTTCAGTGAATCTGTCCAAGGTTTGTCTCTAGTCTGGAACCAGCGTTGTTCATTTTCCTCTATGTATTCAGCAAAATGGGATATGGGTCTGTGAGGAGGTGAGTAGTATAGTCGAAAAAGGGGAGAGTGCAAGAACGTTTCAATGTTGCAAGAGATAATGATCAATGTTGCCAAAGGGGGTGGGTTTTTTTGCAAGGGGTATGTTGCAGAGGGGGGTGGGGTATACAATGAAGGGGAGGGGGTATGCAATGAAGGGGGGTGGGGGAATGCTGCAGGTGCAACTAGGGGTCATGAAACTTGGAGGCGGCGTTATCCCCCAAGAGGAAGACAGGAGAAGGAGAGAAAGCAAGAGAGGTGTTCACCTGGCAGGAGCCAAGTGCACACTAAGACTTCAGCCGAGTGACCGTTGTCTTATCGGCCTCTAATCAGCCAGTTGGCTTAGAAGGCGTAAATGGCTTGTACAGGTTGAGTTGTCAGATACCACTTTTTATTTTAATTGTTCAGGTATACATTATTAGGGTGAGTTGCTAGATACCACCATTTATTTTAATTCACACGAGTTGCCGTTTTTAATTGTTCAGGTATACATTATTAGGTCGAACACTGTGCCATTTATTTAATTAATTCTTAAAAGTTGGCTTAGAAATCCGCCAGTAGGTTTAGAAGGCGTAACCAGGTTGAGTATAGTCGCAAAAGGGGAGAGTGCAAGAATGTTTCAATGTTGCAAGAGATAATGATCAATGTTGCCAAAGGGGGTGGTTTTTTTTGCAAGGGGTATGTTGCAGAGGGGGGTGGGGTATACAATGAAGGGGAGGGGTATGCAATGAAGGGGGGTGGGGAATGCTGCAGGTGCAACTAGGGGTCATGAAACTTGGAGGCGGCGTTATCCCCCAAGAGGAAGACAGGAGAAGGAGAGAAAGCAAGAAAGGTGTTCACCTGGCAGGAGCCAAGTGCACACTAAGACTTTAGCCGAGTGACCGTTGTCTTATCGGCCTCTAATCAGCCAGTTGGCTTAGAAGGCGTAAATGGCTTGTACAGGTTGAGTTGTCAGATGCCACTTTTTATTTTAATTGTTCAGGTATACATTATTAGGGTGAGTTGCTAGATACCACCATTTATTTTAATTCACACGAGTTGCCGTTTTTAATTGTTCAGGTATACATTATTAGGTCGAACATTGTGCCATTTATTTAATTAATTCTTAAAAGTTGGCTTAGAAATCCGCCAGTAGGTTTAGAAGGCGTAACCAGCCATTTGTATAATTATTTACGAATAAAAGAATGAAATAAAACAACATTACATCATTCTGTTTATTAAATATTGTAAATATAGAGAAAATAAATATACATTTGAATGATCAATTAAAAATAATAATAGTACAAGAAATATGAACGAGGAATATGCATATAATCAAAAAATATAACTGTCCACATAACAGTACAGGAGAAATATATAAACATATACGATTATATTATGGAAATATATATAAAATAAATATACATTGGAATGATCAGAAAACAAAATTAAAAAATAAGTAATAATATAACCATCAATATAGCAGAAACACACACACTCACACAATTATGTTTAAATAAATAAATACATACACTTTATCTTCTACCATACAAAATAAAAAATAAGAAATCGTATAGCCATCAACATAGCAGAAATATACATATATATATATATACACACACACACACACACAATTATGTTAAATATATAAATACATTTCACTTTGTTTTCAAGATTCTAAACTCGCACGTAATCGAGTCTACAATTACATCGTTATTGCTCTGCATTACGCAGTATACGCGGTTTAATAATATTTCACCGCTTAAAGTATAGGGAAACCTATACTCGATATGAAGGGCCTTCATATCGTTCAGTACTATTTTTGTTCCCACTTTACAACCGGTTGGCAAGTTATCTTTAAATACGTCTAGAATACAATCAAAAGCACGCACAAAGAGTTCATCGTTAGCCACATTATTAAATACAAGTTTATAAACACGCCTTTCCAATCGAAGGTTTATTATTTCTACCGACGCGAGCTTTTCAATCGTGAACTCTTCTTCACACTGCATAGCTACAGTTGAAATAATCTTCTAAGTCGTTAAGACAGCTGCTTATTATATAAAGAAATAGTTCTTCAGGGTGAACGGTGTAGGTGAGCTCAGCTCTGTACCGCTCAAGTGATTTGTACCAAAGTTCATGATATTTCAAAGAGTCTAAACTTTTTAAATAATCCTCCAGTTCTAGACCATTCTCACCTTGTTCAACCCTACACTCGGTAAACCCATCGAGCAGAGCAGTGTATGCGTATTCAAGTACCGTATCAAAATAAAGCATATCCGTAACACGCGCGTCTAATATAGACTTCAGCTTGCGGAATCCGACGATTTCAAACATTCTGTCGAGGATGAAACGGTTTCGCGTAGGAACAAGAGCGTCATTATCAGAAGCATTCTTCCACATCAACCATATATCAATGCATGGCCAATCGTTATTTATACAAAACGTACACACATCGGCGTGTGAGGGGGTATCACTAATCTGCTCTCTTCTTGTACCTACACCTGTAGCAATTTTATAACGATCTTCACTCCACTTCTCAACTATCACGAAGATTCTACTCATCTCATCGACACTTAAATAAACAACATTCCGTTTGTTTGCTTGTCTACAATCCGTTTCCAGCACATAGTTAACGATACCGGATTTACGCCTGAACACGCGCAACGACTTCGTCATGGACACATCGTACACGGCATTGAGAATGCTGCTCAAAGGAAGTTCCTTCGTATTCGAGGAGCGCACGTCCACTCGGTTCAAGCTCTGAGATAACTATGAGGCACATGCAACGCGACGGTTCGACGGGAGGAGCGAGTCACACCATAATTTAATGAAACGTGTACGGCGATGATCCAACATGAATCGTTGTATCCCATTATATTGGGCAGGTGTTTTGAGAAATTTTCCGATACAAGAATTAATTTCGGTTTTAATGTTTTATCACTCCCACTTCCCAGAATACGCACCAGGCATTTTCCTTCAGGGTAATTTTCACGAACAAAACACATGTTATAACGGTTTTATTGTTTTACTACTCACCATTTCCACAAACTAAACGTCTTCACACTCCGGCGCACTATTTGAGAGGAACATATGCCCATATTTTTCCTTTTTGTTTAAGAAGCGATACTCATCTCTAAAGTCTGTTAAAAACTCACGCAGGGCATTAGCCACAACCTCACTACAAACCTCGTCATGATATACATTAATATAGTGAAAAAAATACTTAAGATTCTCCATAATGACGAGATTTACATTTTCAGTCGCAGGGTACGAGTACTCGGTATGGTGTAACATGATATAATATCGCTTGTCACACCACTCATCAATAAGACTCACTATCCATATCTGTTGTTTATCTTCTGCACGCGTTGTTTCTTTGACTTCAAGGTATATGTGAGCCTTTATAAACCTTAGGTCTATAACATACTTCAATACATCGTCTGTGCTACGAAATCCTACAATGCTCTCACCAGAATAGCCATAGAGTATTTGTACATCTTGCTCATTCGCACAATTCAATGTAGCCTTAAAACAGGGGTCACCAACCTTTTCTTTGTTCACCGCCCACTTTTACGATTTTTTGAAAATTAAAAAAGCTTATCGCCCACCTTAGATCAAAAAGAATAAATCAACATAATCGATAAAATAAATGATGAAATAAATGTTTAATTACCTTTACTGTGAGCCCAATAGTGGGCGCTACCGCCCAGGTTGGTGACCCCTGCCTTAAAAGCATCAAAGAAGGGAATAGGAAGTTTTTCAGTATCCATCACATCTTGAAACTTTGCAAAATACCATTTCATAAACGTTGAACAAGCACGCAGGGAAGCCCAGATATTAGCATGACTCACGTTGCTGGTCTTACAGTGGGCGGAGCTTTGAACTTTCACCTGTACACATGCTGGGCATAGCTTAGAACTTTCTCCTGTGCACACACACACGCACACACACACACACACACACAAAGGAGAAAGCGAAACGCTAATTGAAACATGATTTATTTAATATACGAAATATTCAAGATGTATATATATTTACAAATACGTGTAATAAATAAGTTAGCAATAGACACATCAAAGTTTATATTCAAGGTGTATATATATATATTTACAAATACGTGTGATAAATAAGTTAACAATTGAAATTATGTTAACACAAGAAATAACAGAAAACATAAGAAAAAACAAATGCATAGATTTCCTGATCACAAACAACAGTAACCTAATACTTTAAAGTGTGCATTCTATTAAATACTTTTAGCCTATGTTCACGATTTAATATAGGTTTTAAAATAGATTCAATTTCCTCAATTCGTCTCTGAAATCTTAATCTGTCTCGAGCGCACTCTTCCCATTGTCCCCTTCTACAGCAATCAGCAACGGGGTAAGTTAGAACGTTGTCACAGAATTTTACTTTTAGGGGCTTTGGTGCAACCCAAACGTTTCCAATTTCATAATTCCATCTTTGGTTCACGATTTTTAACTCTTCTACAATTTTGTCAACGCTGCATCTATTATCACTTCCAAAGACACTTTCATCAATGCGGGCCCGTGGTAAAAAATAACTTAAACGGCTTTTATTGTAACGCGCGTAGTATTAGAAATAAATTAAATGAATTTAAGGCGGTAATTTATTCCGGCAACTACGATATACAGGGTGGGCGGAAAGTAGCTCCCTATTTTGGATTGGTAAAAAAATATGTATATTATCCATTTATTTCAGAAGAAATAATATGAAAAGGTAGGCATACATGGTAGGTTTTCTCTAAAATTCAATGTGGGCTCCAACTCTTTCCACCAGCTTCTGGAGCCACCCAGGAATGGCGTCCACTGACTTTAGCAGGAACTCCGGCGGGATGGAGGACATGACTTCCCGAATTCGGTCCTCCAGTTCTTCCAATGTCCTCGGTTTGGTGCGGTAGATTTCTTCCTTTACCCACCCCCAAAGAAAGAAGTCGCACGGTGTCAAGTCGGGGCTCCTGGCTGGCCATTCGCTCTTGTTGTCCGTGAGTGGCTGGATGCCCACTTCCCTGGGCGTTGGATGGGTCGTCGTGGTCCACATCAATGGCCAGCCAGGAGCCCCGACTTGACACCGTGCGACTTCTTTCTTTGGGGGTGGGTAAAGGAAGAAGTCTACCGCACCAAACCGAGGACATTGGAAGAACTGGAGGACCGAATTCGGGAAGTCATGTCCTCCATCCCGCCGGAGTTCCTGCTAAAGTCAGTGGACGCCATTCCTGGGCGGCTCCAGAAGCTGGTGGAAAGAGTTGGAGCCCACATTGAATTTTAGAGAAAACCTACCATGTACGCCTACCGTTTCATATTATTTCTTCTGAAATAAATGGATAATATACGTATTTTTTTACCAATCCAAAATAGGGAGCTACTTTCCGCCCACCCTGTAGTTGATATCACTGAAACTTGGTTAAATACCGTGACTCGGGACTTGTTGGGGGAACTTGATATACCGGGTTTTAAAATCTTTACTAATGATAGGTTACATAGGTTTGGTGGCGGCGTTTTGCTGTACATTCGTAATTCCCTTAGGGCTATCGAGGTTAAGTTAGATTTTCCGGCAGCAATTAATGCGATATGTGTTGAAGTTAAGGCGCGTAGTATTACATACAGTCATTGTAATTGACGATCTCATGCTGGAGATGGATAAAACGTTTACCGAGACATTTACAGTATTCTCCCACCATATTAACATAAGCGTGTTCTTCATCAATCAGAATCTATTTTTCAAAAATAGGTACATGCGCGACGTGTCGTTAAATACACAATACCTAGTCTTATTGGCGCAACGTAGGGATGTATCACAAATTGGGGTATTAGCCAATCAAATGTTCCCGAATCAGCGTAAGGCGTTTTTGAAAGTTTATAAAGAAGCTACAAGCACGCGTTACGGATATTTGAGACCTTCATCCGCGAAACACGTTTAGGGTGCTTCTAAGAACGAATATATTTCCAAACAAGCCTGAAACGGTGTATATTCCAGAATGACAAAGAGGCTAAAGAAATACCATGAATTAATAAAAATCTATAATCGACTGCCCCGGGCAATGCAGCAGATGTTTATTAAAAATATCGACTCCGACTTTTTAAAATGCATCTGTGAAATCTGTCTTAACGTTATAAATTGCAATGTATCAATGAAACCACCCCAGAAGGCTCGCCTACGCCGTTACAAGAACATAATACGCGTACTCACTCGTAAAAGTCAAACTGAAGGGAAGAAAAAAACGAATTATTTTACAAACAGGAGGGTCATTTTTCCCCATCTTATTTTCAGTTTTTGGGTCCTTTACTGACTAGATTAATATAATGAAGAAAGTGGTAGTGATTCCACACGAGGTGTACGCTTCACTGCAAAGGAATCCAGACACGGATCTAGATCCAGGTAAAAGCAGACTTAAAAGAATGGAAAGCGAATTGCTAGCCCTATTAAACAGTGTTAAAACACCTGATGAGAAAAGAATCTTATACCAAGAAGCTCTGCAGAAATTTCTTCACGAGTACGAAAATTATAAGAACCCGATAGAGATTCCTGTGGTTATTAGGCACAGCACGGGGAACGATGGACATGGTGACATAGGACCTGTACCCAACGATACAGCTGACCAACCAAAGATTAAGGAGTCGGCCACACAACACATCGAGCATGTATTAAAAAGCACCCCACCAACACATACATTGAGGATTAAAGGTTTAAGTCTTTATAATCTAGTGAATGAGGATCAAGCCACACAATGGACCGATACAGGCGAGATCATTGAGGAAGGATCAAAGGTACAGGGATCGAATATCGTAGACATTGTCCATGATCTGGTGAGAAAGTGGGATAGGCCCTCACCATCAGGATGGAAGCATTTTAAAGCAAGACTACAACAAATAAATGTTCCCAAAACAATGATAGGAAATCTGAACAGGTTAAAAGACTTGGAACATGCGACGCACGAGACACAATTGAAGACGCCTTCACCCCAGGCGGTAACACCTTTGAAGAGGAGAAAGAAGAGGTTAAACAACTGTCAACCCTACCCACGTGCCTCTAAAATACGCAAATGGCTAACGTATTAAGTAAACGCTATTATGACATTTCTAACCCAGCCTCCTACGGCGGCGTAGATAGACTGTACAGAAGTGTTTACGGAGTAGGAAAAAAAAAGATGTTGAGAGATTTTTGCGAGAGCAGGACACTTATACGCTTCATAAGCCGGTGAGAAAAAGGTTTAAAACAGCCAAGACAACGGCTGCTTCGATTGATTCTATTTGTCAAGCAGATTTAACAGACATGCCAAGATATTCTGTGTATAATGATGGTTACCGTTACATTCTATTCATAATAGATGTATTCTCTAGATATCTGTGGCTAGTTCCGCTGAAAAATAAATCACCTGAAACAGTTGCTAAAGCTACCAAAACGCTAATGTTAAAAGAAAACAGGGTTCCTGGCTATTTTTGTACGGATATGGGTAAGGAATTTATAGGCCGTGCTTTTCAGAACATGTTGACAGAGTTTAATATGAGCTATTACACTGGCAATTCTATACATAAGGCTTCTTTAGCTGAAAGAGTTCAACGTATCATAAAGGAACGTATGCACCGATATTTTACACATAAAAACACACACAGATTTCTAGACATTCTGGCCTCATCCTACAACCGCTCACGCCATCGCACGATTGGGACAACACCTAACGAAGTTTTAGAAAGAGGTACGCGTCCGAGAAGAGATGGATCACCAACACCACCACACTCTGCGCGTTTCAAAATCAATGATTATGTAAGGCTGTCGCGTTCGGGGAATAAATTCGCAAAGAGTTTTGAGCTAGGATGGACACGTGAGATTTTTAAAGTTAGGGCTATGAGACCTAAAGGTGAGATGATGATGTATTACGTTAAAGATTTGAATGGGAAAGAAATCTCAGGAGGCTTTTACCGCGAGGAGTTGCAGAAATTGGCATTTTATTTAGGAAAAAATGTGTTTAAAATTGATAAAATTTTAGGAAGCAAAGGTTCATGACGGAGAAAAATGTACCTGGTGAAGTGTCTAGGACACCCAGAAATAGGCTGACCATACGTACCGTTTTGAACGGGACAGTACCGTTTTGTATGGGTTTTTGTATGGGTTCTGTCACTGAAGAATAATTGTAAGCACAATATGTTTATGTACTTACTTTTTCATGAATACAGAATATTACATAACCCCCGTCCCTTTTTTGCCATCCCAATGTCCCGTTTTTGTCTCAAGGAAATATGGTCAGCCTACCCAGAAAGCTTCAACACCTATATAAAAGCTGATGCAATAATGAAGTTTAAATAGTATGCAACATGGCTCCTAACCATTTCTACGTCACACTCCCGTCCTCCTCGTCCCTCTCTGTACACCCTAACAACACACTAGCCAACTTTGTAACAGAACTCCACGGACCCATTGAATTGGGTCGTGATTCGTATGAGGTGGGGATATGCGAAATTCAGCTGGACACCCTCTTTTTAAATAGTAAATATAAAGAATCCGTTTTTACGATTCTTAGAGACTGACGAGTGTGAAAAAGCCGGGGTAGCTTTGGATGAAACTATACGTATCGCCCGGACTAAGGTTGCACGGTATTACAGTACAGAAGTAACACTAGGGCCGGGTCCGTTATGGTTCGGCGAGGATGTTGTGAGAGACTTAAACGTAAGTTTAAAAACTCAAACCTTACGAATGATTTAGTATACGAAATCGTAAACAAAGGAAACCCTGCACATACACTAATCCTAAAATCAAAGACTAACAGACGTATTAAAGACGAAGAGTGTTCAAAATTATAACCAATGGCGATATAGCGCAGCCTTCCAAAGAGACACATTTCACGAGGCACAGCATGACTTGTCCAGATTAATGTATCAATTGAAGATGGAGAAATTGGCTGAAAGCTCTCAGCCCCAGACATGTGCTATATTTACAGCAATATAGTGGAGCACCAGTTTGTTGGGGATACCCAGGCACGCCTGCTGCGCATTGCCACATCCCCAACCATAGAGGAAGGAGTTTGAGTATTACATATGACAGACCCCATTATGTGAATGTCGCAACTAATCTAATAACCAATATCTCAATATATATAAGAACGATTGAGGGTGAAAACTTCCCATTCGGTAACGGGAGCTTAACAGTGAAGCTACACTTTCGACGCACTGAGTTATAATGGATAGAAAGCCTTTCACCGTCTATCGAGGGGTGAGATACCAGCGCGGTAGTGGACTTGGGTCCATTTTTCATCATCCATACTACGTACTGTTCCTTTGCTGAAGAGGGGCCAGATACCTCGGAAGGAAAGCGCTACAATCAGGTCTTAACACTGCAGAAGACATATTGGCTGGGGCTAAACCTAAAGAAGCTCTAAAAAAACATTTAAAACGTACACGGGACGAAATCATCAAAGATGCAAAGAGAAAAATGCGTGGTGGCGGGAAGAAGAAGAGGGCTGTCCGGAAGAAGGGATCACGTGGCATTAAACGTAAAAGGATATCAAAAAAGAAGTGCTGTAAGCGAATGAAACCTATGGTTGACCACTTTTTTGACTGATATAAGCTAAGGACATTGATCTCATGAATCATAGTTTGTTTACTACTTGTCGAGAGAGGAGGCACTATTTCTAACTCGTCATGGCACGCTTCATCCACCCATGTAGTTCACAATGCTGTAAATCGGAGCTATCCCTCTTTGAGATGCCCCAACTCAAGTTTCTATTGAACACAGTGACTTTATTACAATTAACCCTTTAAACACAATTAGTTCCCCGAGTGCTCCTATAGAATTCGTGATACCCAGCTCAGGCCCTTACTTTTTTGATCCAAGCTGTGTGCACATGTACGCTAAGCTACGTATAGCCCATTCTGATGGAACGGACTGCGATGACAAATATGCTGTATACCCTGAAACAAACTTTCTGCACTCCATATTCAACCAGTGTGACGTATATTTAAATCAGGCCAACATATCGGCAGGCACGGGACTATCACCTACGAGCCTATCTGGAAAATGTCCTCAACTTTTCCAAAGAAGCGAAGGCTACCTTTTTAAGTGCCGAGGGATATTATCAAACTAAAGACGAAAGTAGTATAAAGGACAAATTTAAAAATTCTAAAAAAAGATATACGAGTGTTTTGGACGTCTGCACACAGATTTCACTTTCCAGAAAGTTGCTTGTGAACGGGGTGGATATGAAAATAAAGCTCACCCGCACGAGTCCTGAGATCTGCTTAAATCTGGATGCTGATCAAGAAGAGGCAACAAAACCCGTTGTGGTTCACATTATGGAGATATACCTCCGCGTACGGCGAGTGAAATTAAGTTCACCAAAACAACTAGAAATTGAGAAAAATTTACTAAACGCCACAGTGAAATACCCTATTAACAGAGTACAAATCAAACTATATACGGTGCCTGCAGGGTTGGCGTCGAAGCAGATAGAAAACATCGCCCTGGGAAATCTTCCTAAAAAGATATTAATCGGAATGCACGACCATGCTTCGGTGAATGGAAAATATAAAAAGTGCCTTTAAATTCGAGAATTTCGGACTTAAAAATATAACTCTATACGTTAATGGCATTGCGTTGGGGGAACATTGATACGGACTATTCATCAGACGCTGTGTTACCTCTTTGCGCGAGAGCCTATAGTAATCTGGCCCATATTGCAGGTGATTGTGATGAGCTCGGTAATGGGGTAACGCAGAAAGAATTCATTGATCAATTTAACCTTTATCCGTTTGACATTACACCTGACTTATCTGCTAGCGTAAATACATTTAAGCCACAACAGAGCGGAAACATCTCAGTGAGGTTGGAATTCACCAAGCCTATAGACGCGCCTATTAGTGTACTAGTATACCTCGAGTCGCAAGCCCTAATAGAAGTAGACAGATTTAGGAGCGTTATCACTGACTTTTAAAATGGATGCTAATACACTTCAGAGAGTAGTGAATAGTAAACGAGTAACACGTTCCAAATTTATCGGCGTGTTTGCGAAGAATGAAACATTGAGTTTGCCAACTACGCGAGAATGCGGTAGTCTTATTGTAAACACAGATGTCATCGGTAATGAAGGGATTCATTGGTTTGCAATCTATTTTTAAAATAGGCACCGACTATACTATTTTGATTCACTCGGGGCTCAACCCTGGAGTGACCCTGTTATTGTAAAATTTCTCGACCAGTTACATATTCCCCGAAGTTGTATGGACCCCATTCCGATTACAAGGATATTTTAGTAATACTTGTGGAATGTACTGTATTTAATTTCTCATGCATATGTCACGTGGTAAAGACTTTAAAATTTTTAAAATTTATTTGACCCGTGTCACACTCAACGAAACGGTGAAATGGTATGCAGACAGATAAAAAGCCGTTTTCCAATTGTGCGTACTCGTTGTATAGTATGATGTTTTGTTCGTGTATATATATATGTGTAATGTTAGTTTGTATATTCTGTATTTTAAGATGGTTATTGTACTGATTTCTTTAATTTAATAAATTGATCAAAATACATTTTGTCTTCTTCACCCCCAAAAAAGATCATACAAAAAAAACTTACATTATTTCGATGTGACATTCATTGGGCTGACTGCTCGGTAAATCCTCTGTATTCAGGTCCATGACACGAGGTTCTTCAAAAGTTTTTATAACACGTGACAAATCCTCATCGGACCTTAAAGGAGAAAGAATGATGTTCATACTGAATCTTTTTTAATAAAAACATACACAGAGTATACATATTGTAAAACAGACCCCATTATGTGAAGATATCTTTGAACCGCTCAGAGAAGTTCATTTAAGAGGTAATTCCTAATAACATTTATAAAAAAACATGCAAAAGATTGCTATAAAAATTGCGAGTTTAGCATAATTGAGATACTGAAGTATTTGACGAGATACTACATCCCTCCATATATATGAAATATTCTTCTTTCTGACAGTTTGTGAATAATTGAATAAAAAAATAAAATTATAGACACTTACATTTCTACGACAGTCCCTTGCGTCGGATCGTAAGGAGAGTCATTGCAAATATCATCAACGGTTTGCGTTGGAAATAATCCATCACGGTCAATCGCGTTAAAAAGATCAATTGCATTCAATGCTGCAGTGTCACCATCTTGATATAAATCCGGAAAAGTGTAAAGTTCGTGATCCATGGCGGAGGGTATGTTTATTCACTGGCAGAGGGAATGTTTATTCGAAATAGCTACTGTTATTCCCAGCTGAAAAAATATTTCCTTTTATATGCACAATCACCAAGCTCGCCCCAAAAGACCAAGAGCAGCTGTTCGTAATGATTGGTTGTCCATGTAACTGGGTGGGACTATGATAAGTTTGTGTACCAATCGTAACACCGATATAACGGCTCCATGCTTTGGACGACTAACGGTGTCTTTATATTCTCTCCATAGATTTAATGCTCGTATTACCCCTTGCAGTCTCTACCACGACAATATTTGCATCCATACTTGGCTTTCTCCACCCCACCCCTTTATGCAATATCCCTCTCAACAACCATCTCTATAAAAGATTTCCAGAATGTGCATTATTATTATTTGCGACCCTACTAATTGAGTCTCTTTTTTCTTCATTACTCCGACAGTGACAGCACAGTAATATCCTATGACATAAATATCAAATCTAGAAGATTTTTGTGCATTACCATGTTTTGCGCCCATACTGAACTCAGCTTTTCCAAGATTGCTATTTTCTCTCCGTAGATTTATTGCTGGTATTACCCCTTGCTGTCTCTACCACGTCAATATTTGCATCCATACTTTTCTCGGTTTTCCCCGACCCACCCCTTTATGCAACATTGAATAACCATCTCTATAGAAGATTTCCAGAATGTGCATTATTATTTTTTGCGACCCTACTAATTGAGTCTCAACTTTGATTAATTAATGCATTCGGATTGACTTTTTACTTCTCGCGTAGATGTGTGAATAAATAACTCATGAAAATGAATGTCTGCTTGGGTTGGTTGATAAATGGGTACCCTAGGTATCCTAGTGTTTAAGATGCTGGTTGAGAGTTCGGGTGATGACATTTTAGCCGCTACAGCGATTCCACGTTAAACTGTAGGTCTAAGGCGGAGTGAAAAGCTTGACCATTGTCAGAATGAACAATTCGGGGGATGCTAATCGAAGGTTACCAATAAAGTATATCTTTTTTTTTTGCATGAAGGATGGGACAGGGACAATAATGTAGTAAGTTTTTAGCATTTTTACCAGTGATTTAAAATCAATAATGTGTGTGTGTGTGTGGGTGTGGTCCTCACTTTCTCTCTCTCTCTCTCTCTATATATATATATATATATAGAGTGTGTGTGTGTGTGTGTCGTTCTCTCTCTGTATATATATATATATATATATATATATATATATATATATTGTGTGTGTGTGTGTGTGCGTGGTCCTCACTCTCTCTCTCCTTTAATAACTAACATAAAATCAAGTTTTAACTTCAGTAGTAATAAGAATGTCACATTTAACATTTGCTCTCAGGAGAGGTTTTGCCGAGAGAAAGTACGGATGTAGACCAAATGAAATTTTGTGGTTAAACTCGTGGTCGGGGCTGAGGCGTTTTCTACATTCTTTCTTCCAGAACCTCCTCGGTCTCTCCTTTCTTGGCAGACTTTAGCTCAATGAAGTTACTTAAATAAACATTGTATTATATTGTTAATATTGGTTTTAATAATTGATTCTCTTTAAGGTGAAAGTTCGTTTGCTTGAAAATTAAAAATACCGAAATTGATTCTTTCTATATATATGTATATATATATATATATATATATATATATATATAGAGGAATGACAAAAGAAAATAGACAGTGTACATTCTAAGATTTTAGTGAAGGAAAATTGACTATTACTCTTAGAGAATATGATAATGGAATGAATTCTTTTTCATTTTTCTGATTTTGTGCAGTAAAAAGGATAGCCAAAAGAAAATAGACACAGTTGATGTGATCAATACGTCACTAAAGAAACTTAACTCTTTCATTTGAGAATAAAAAGTTACCTCCCTAATTTTCCCTTTCGTGTGAAAATAAAAAATACCGAAATTTATTCTTTCTATATATATATATATATATATATATATATATATATATATATATATATATATATACATATATATATATATACACAGTATATATAGAGGAATGACAAAAGAAAATAGACAGAGTTAATGTGTTTATTTCTTTTGCTGTTTATTATTTAATATAATTGTGCGTGTGTGTGTGTGTGTGTGTGTGTTTCGTCTGAACTATTATTTTGACGATTGTACGTTTCGTATTTCTTATATTATTTTTTATTTTGTGCAGTGGAAGGCAAATTCTATTTATTTACAATAATTAAAAAACAGATTGAGTTTTTTTTATTGTTAATTTCGTTTTTCGTTTAATTCTCTTAAAAGAGAAAGTCCTTTTGCTTTGGTAACGAATTAAAATAAATGGTGGTGTTTAGCAACTCACCCTAATAGTGTATACCTGCACAATTAAAATAAAAAATGGTATCTGGCAACTCAACCCTCCTCTATATAAGGCCCGCTTGGCTTCGGAGCGGCCAGTTTGATGATGACAGTTGCTGAATAAAGATCTCTCCTTCCTTCCTTCTTAGGTTAAGACTTAGGTTAGGTTTCTCTTTGGGGGGTAAGGACATCCCACCTTGTCCCCCAAAGCCCTCCTCCTTCTCTCCTTTCTCTTTCTCTCTTAGGTTAAGGCAACCCCTTTGGGGGTGAGGTCATCCTCCCTTCTCCCCACGAAGATCCCTCTCCCCCTTCATTGCATACCCCCTCCCCCTTCATTGCATACCCGCTTCATTGCATACCCCCACCCCCCTTAGGGCATGCCCCCTCTCCCTTCATTGCATACCCCCTTCATTGCATACCCCCACCCCCCTTAGGGCATGCCCCTCTCCCTTCATTGCATACCCCCTTCATTGCATACCCCCACCCCCTTTGCGACATACCCTCCCCTTTGCGACATTGCAACATTCTTGCACTCTCCCCGTTTGAGGCTATACTACTGAGGTGGACGAAGAAGGTGAACTTTTTTTCTAACGATCTCTTGTTGGTTCCTGTTCATCTTGGGAAGCACCGGTGCTTAGCGACCATCGATTTCAGGTTAAAAAGTATCCGCTATTATGACCCCATCTGGATAGCGAGCACGAAGATAAGAAGAAATCCCCTTTTGATGTCAGTACCTTTATAACACAAAATGTGAAGGATATTCCTTAACAACTGAATGGCTCCGATTGGGGACGTTTTCTTGTAAATTTCCTGAATGTCTGTCGTGGAGACTAAAACTGATTTTTCGAGTGGTCTATAGGTATTGTACCTATGTGTCTCTCAGAAAGCAGCCGGTTAGTTCGCCCAAGCATAGAATTTCAAGGAAATTATGGGGGGGGGCTAAGATGTTCCCCCGTCCCCTACCGATGATGGAGGTGGAGTTTGACACGTGACCGACCGTTTCACCTCGAGGATTCGCCTATGATTCCAGTTTCGGGCTAATAGTGTGGGGGGAAAATTTTTCACCTATCTTTTAGCCTATGGATAGGCACGCCGGAGAGTCCTTAGCCCCGGCCGTATAGGGTCCCCCGAGTCGTAGGTTCGGCGATAAGCCCAAATGTGGTACGGGACACACCGAGATTTTGTAGACTCGGCACGTAGCCGCGTAAAGTAGCCGCGTGTAGCCGTTTATATAAAATTTCAGTTTCCCGGGTTCCTATGGAAGTTTGGCCGTGTCGAGACGCACCTATGAAATGGGAAGACCGAGGTGTCCCCAGCCCGGCCCCATGCTCCTCATGCACCTATGCGTTGACTTATAAGTAGCGCTGATAGGCCTGATGATTCGGCCAAAAAGTTTCCATCAATAACGCAACTAACGCTTGGCGCGGCGGGGAAGCTATCTCACCGGTGCCTACGGCGGCCCCTAAGGCTAGCGATCGGCAATAAGTCGAAGAACGAAAGTCGCGGATTTGGCGCGAAAGCGCCTCAAATCTCGTGAGCTTCAATAGGTAGGTAACATCTATGCAAGGGGTGAGCTGGTGAGTTTTAGACCCACGCTTCTCACGTATCTACCAGTTGAATTAATCCCCGTAGCAATGTGAGCCAGAGTCTGCTAATCGAAAACTCACAACTTCCTCATTGGGTTGTGAAGACCAGTCCCACGACAGACAGATTACCTTTACTCAGGAGCACATGCCCTATTTCACGAGAAGAATGGTGTACGAGATAGTCACACAGAGGCTAATGTAATTTAAGTGAAGATTTTATTTATACAGTATATATATGTGTATATATACAATATATATATATATATATATATATATATATATATATATATATATATATATATATATATATATATATTAGGGTGGTCCATAACTATATAGGGAAATTTTTTTTTTAATATTTCCTAGCTCTCATCCACTGAAGTTGTGAGGTTCTGTGAGAAAATGTGCATGTAAATTTTCGTTTCGATCAGTTCATATTTAGTGGTCGCTCACGCGTTCAAAATTTATCCTTCTATCACTGTAATAGGTATTATATGGTATACACTACAGCTCCATCGCCTCTGGGTCCCCCCCCCATCCACGAGCTGATGGATGAGTACTATCCGTTCTACGACGGGGGCGTCACGGTGGCAACCACTCATTGTCGCCGAGTTAAAGAGCTTTTTCTGGCATCCGAAAACTTCCGGCGATGCTCCGACACTACTTGCAGCAGATACTGCCGCTGCTCCTCGTCTTTGGTGTGGCGGCCGCTGTACTGTTGGACGAGTGCCACAGCTCGCTCGGCGTGGTCATTCACCACCATGAGGTTTTCCATAACCCTAAGCGCCGCCTGAAAACTCCTCCATTTTTTCCTATTCATCCGGATCTTTGTTCAAGAAATCTGCAGACAATTGCTCTCCACCCTCTTTCTTGTGTAGGGCTGCGACCATCCGACGTTCCGTTGCAGATGGAACATCGTCATCGAAGAAGGCCAATGGAATCATTTCCTCAGAGATGTACCAAAGCTGTCCTGCCAGCTTCTGACTGGCTGCTTTGGAGATCTTCTGCTGTGGATACGACCTCAGTGATTCCAAGAGGTAAAGGTCCTGGGCTGGAGTGAAAAAATTCCTTGTAATCGTCTCGGTACGTTTCGCGCTCGATTTGGTCTTTGGTGAACTTCAGAGGTTCTTCTCTGACTGGTAATAGGGATGGACCAACAGTGGGGTCATCGACACCTGTGTGGAACTTGCTTTTGTCGATCTAGTTCCACTGCTGCTGGAATCTCTTGAATAGGAGAACATTAGGACCAGAAATTGCGTCATGACACGCCGTGAACGCGGTGGCGACAACTAGTTCCATGATATGATGTCTGCATGCAAAGTAGAGCAGCTCTTTCTGCAACTTCTGCTCTAGGAGCAAACAACATCCTGAGTGACGGCCAGTGTTAGCAGCGGCAGTGTCGAAACACATCCCCCCACTCTTTCACTTAGTTCCAAAATTTGCAAGAGATCGAACACCGCTTGTGCTTGGTGTTGCCCACTTCCCGAAGCTATTTTTGACACTCCCAAGAGCTGGCAGTTGCCATCTGAGGTGGACACTAAGACTGGAAGCCGGTCGACCTGCTCGTTGTTGGTAAGGTCTAGCAGAAACTTTCCGTCCCAGTGCACCACTACTGGTCCAGAATGGAATCCTTTTTGGACCGATTCAGCCTGCTGCCTGCGATGATGCTCTCGGCTGCGCTTCACAGAGGATAAGCTGAGAGTCAGTTCCTCGAGGTTTTGGCCAAAGCTGCGAGCTGTTTCCGATACAATGTAAAGCGCCATCCGGTCACTCACCCCCGTCCTGTCCAATGCTGAAGATAATTCTGAGTTGAAAATATTCTTGGTCTGGCGTATTCTTTTTTGGGGGGGAGAAGGACAACCTTCAGTGGCTCCCTCAAGAAACTCGTCATCGGCAGAGTTTGAAGAGGCAAGTTCGGCTGTTTGGGATGTCGAGGCTTGCTCTTCTATTGCTTTTCTCTTTGGACGTCTTCCTCTGCTTTCTGCTTTGCAACCTTCTGCTCCTTCTCCGCCAATTTTTTGTCGACGGAGCTCATTGTGCCACGCCGACCGGGCTCTCTTTGAGCGAGAAGGAAGTCGCGATCTTCTTGAAACTAGATCATCTGGAGAGCGTTTCAATGTGTAATGTCGAACAAATTGTTCAGTTTGCTTTAGAAAGACGTCTCGTTTTGGACTTGTTTTGGATTTCGTCTTCCCTTGTTCTTTTTCGAAGCCTGCCACTCTTCGAACAAGACCAAAAGCTTCTCCAAACAGTGGTCCTTCCGGCGTGTTGGTATGCAGGCTCTTTCTCAAAATGAGAAAACTTCCTCCAGCACTTCCTCGGCGCTTTGTTTGGTGTCTTTCTTATTCACAACATGATGGTGCAAAAAACACCTAGGATCTGACCATTTGAAGGGAGTTTACTGCCTAAAATCTTTTGGTCCGGTTTGTCCAACAAGTAAAAGCTACGTGTTGTTGACATGACAGTCACCATAAGTAAATGTAACCACAGAACTACAGAAAAGAACGTAGCCGTGAAAATCTTGAGCTTCACATTGTGTCAAGATTTGTGAATCTTAAGATTTTCATGACTATAGTTTTATTGACCAAATAACTGAGCCCCCCCAATTACTGTCGGTTGAATTATTTGGGCAATAAAACTATAGAAAAGAGCGCAGTCCTGAAAATCTTGAGCTTCACATTGCCGCCCGTAATAATAATAATAATAAATAAAAAGAAAATTTGTTGCTACAGTTTTCAAAGACCCCAGCCAGCACCGCGGTCTAGCGAGTATCGCCGAAGAAGCCCAGAGGATGGTGGATTTATAACAACTGTCAAGATTCGTGGTTCTGAAATTCAAGTTGACAACAGGTGGATTGTTCCATATTGCCCACTCTTCTCTCTACTATTCAATGCTCATATCAATGTTGAAATGTGTAATTCCATCAAGTCCATAAAACATGTATGCATGTATGTCAACAAGGGAACTGATATGGCTGTGTTTAACCTTCAGAAAGATGTATCCAAGAATGATGATGTTCAACAATATGAATTAGGCCGATATATCAGCAGTAATGAAGCCATCTGGAGAATTCTGAGCTTTCCAATACATGAAAGACATCTTACGGTGGTTCATCTCAGTGTATATTTTGAGAATGGCCAAAGAGTTTACTTCACTGAAGAAAATACACTTCATTTTGTCCAAGCTACACAAGACACGAGTCACACAGGATTTGTTAACATTTGCAGAGAAGATCAATATGCTAAGACTCTACTCTACCACCAAGTACCCAAGTATTTCATATGGAATAGTGGAAGCAAGAAGAGGGCCCGTCGAAAAGTAGGATATAATGGGCCAGAGCATCCTAATGTCAAGGCCAGAGATGCATTAGCCCATGTTTACACTGCGCATCCTGGCAATTCAGAATGCTTTTTCTTTCGTCTACTTCTACATGAGGTCAAGGGGCCAATATCGTTCGAGGAACTACGAACAGTGGAAGGCAGAGTCTGAGACTTAGTACAAACAAGCTTGCCAATTGTGACGACTCCTTGAAGATGATGCCCATTGGAGTAACACCCTGAATGAAGCAGCTGCTACACCAGGGGTTCCAAAACTTTTACCACCAAGGACCCCTAAATATTAATTCCGTACGGACATAGACCCCCCCACAAAAAAAATTATGAATTCAGTTAAAAACTATAGTATATTTCATAAACATAGATAGCTTTTAAATTAATGTAAAATTAAACATTCTACGCTCATTAAACCAGTTTAATAAACACACCGAATGTCTAGTGTGAAATGGAAATTTATTTTAATATAAAGGGTGTCAGGAAATGATTGCCCCCCCCCGTACAGAAGAAACTGAAAGGAATAGAAAAAACAGACAAAACCACGCGAAAGAGCGTTTAATTTTGAATAAAAAACACTTGTTTTAATATCGGGTGTTGCCCCCATTTGCAGCTCTGACGGCCATTAATCGACGGGGGTATGATCCCAGAAGTGTCTCAAAGAGATCGGTATCATGACTCATTTCTTCAAGGACTTCGTTGATCTTTGCAGTCATAATTTCTGTTGAATACCGATTCTGAATGGGTTGTTCCAGCATTAAGGACTCCACCCGATCCTTCATGATGGATCCGACATGTTCACAGACATTAAGATCGGGAGAATTGCCAGGCCATTCATTATTTCCGAAAAAATCAATGTTATTGTCCTTAAGCAGTTCTTGAGTCGCAAGTGCTTTCATACAGGGGGCTTTGTCGTGAAGAAAGGTTGCCTGTTCAACATCCAAAACACACTCGGGGTCTTTCAAAAACGGAATTACATGTTGGGCTAAAATTACATTTCGAAAACAAGGCCCATCCCAACTGGTTCCTCTTGGTTTGATAACCCAGATGAGCTTCCGAAAAGAGAACATAATGAAAACACCCACACATGCAGGATTTTTTACTATTTCTCGATACTTCTGGTCGTCTGGGACTTCATCAGGAGTTGTTGCCCAAACCCGATCATTCTGAAAATTTGGTTTTCTGGAGCCATAAACGAAGAATTCATCGCTGACAACCAAGTGAAGGAAATCGTCTTCCGTCCATTCCTCAAGATAATCACAAAACCATAGCCGATCTTCAATATTAAGATCACTCTTCCGTGGCTTAGCTATTTCATGCCAAGCACTCAAGCCTTGGCGAACTCGAAATTGATGCACAAGTTGCCGATTGACTACCTTACCACGACGGATAAGTATCTCTTTCGCTACCTCAGAGCAGCTCTTCTTTCGGCGCCGTGATGCAGCAAGCACAATGTCTTTCGATTCTTGAGATAATTTCTCCGGTCTTCCTCCTCGAAATTCTGTTCCACAATCTTCAGGATTCTTATTCCAATTCCTTTTGACAAAGTCTTCTGATCTTTTAATCTCTCAGCCACCCAGTGTCGAGTTATGAAAGTTGCACCAGCTTCCTTTGCTTCACGAAATGTGACAGCTCGAATGCGGTCAAGAACTCGCTTTTTCTCTGAATCGTTCAAAATAGATGATGCCATGGTTTCTGTGGGGAAAAAAATGGTAAGAATTAAAATCACAGGAATAGAATATAATGGTTTTTATTCAGATTTTAACGCTTTCAAGTGGTCTCGCCGGTTTTTATCTATCTCTTCTAGTTTTTGCTCTACAGGGGGGGGCAATCATTTCCTGACACCCGTAGTTAATGTTACTATTTTTCCAAAAGCTTAGAGACCCCCTGGAAGCTTCCTACAGACCCCTGGGGGTCTGTACAGACCACTTTGGGAATCCCTGTGCTACACAGTCACCAATGATGATGAGAAATATTATGTAGTGAAATTGGTGGATAAAGTGTGCTTCAAGAAAGCAAGAGATGAACAGGAAATCTCTTTCTACAGTCCAGGAGCAGAATCTGGAGGAAAAGCTGAATAAACTTTTTGACATTTCTGCTTGCACCTGTAAGCTACCTGTTCGTCCCTGTGATGACAATGCTGTGAAGTGCAAGAAAGAAAATTGTCAAATACAGCACATAATCTGCACGTGTCCTCCCAGTAAGAAGGTAATGCTATTATTTTTTAACTTTTAACTGGCCTAACTTAGTGCGATTAGGTGCCTTTTAAATGGAGGGAAATTCAATGCTTGTAATTGAAAAATATCCGCATTTTCCTGCTGTAATCTTCCTTCCCACCCCCCTGGTAATAGAAATTAATAATCAATTTTTTTCAGGATTTTATCTCTTATTTTAGATCCGCTATTTAATATACTTTAATATTTCAGGTTCCAGTAGAAGAGAGGGAATACTTGAGAGATCAGAGGGCCAAAATAGGACCCAAGGGCTCTTTCCAGCTGGGATCTGTGGATAAAGCTGCTGTGAAGAGACCAGAGGGCTGCAGCTGAAGCAGAAAGATTACAGAGCCAGATTCAACAGCAGCAGGAAGTGGATTTGGCCACTTTTGCCTCCACACCTTCACAAGATATTTCTTTTGAATCCAGCTCAGGAGAATCAGGAGAGGTGATATATTTTTTTCTTATATCTTATCCCATTTTTACCCAAATTTATCCCTTTTTGTCCCTATTTCCCCCCCTTTTTCCCCCATTTTCGCTTTAGTAATTTATTATTTTTTCGCCCATTTTCGCCGACTTTTTACCTGAATTTTACCAATTTTTCCCCCTATTTTTCCACTTTTTCCCCCACTTTCGTTTAAGTAATTTATTCTTATTTCCGCCCACTGTCGTCGATTTTTACCCATATTTTTCCCTACTTTTTCCCCTATTTTCCCCCATTTTCGCTTTAGTAATTTATTTTTTTTCATTTCAGCCATCTGGTGGTGAAGCTGAAGAGTTCAAGCCAAGGAGGCACCCAAGTGGGGGTTAGAGCTTTTTGAAAACCCCCAGATATGCCATGGAACTGATCAGGGGTGATTGTTCTTCCAATCTTGGGGCAAGTCTTGCTAATGCCTTCCTCCTGGACTTACAAGCTATGGACCTGCTTAAGCCTGGCCTTGATGTGAAACAGATAATAGTTGATAAATCGAAAATGGACAGGGAAAAAGCTAGAATGAAAGTGAAAAGTGATTAAAAGCATAATGAGGGTCTGGAAAAGTTAGTCTGTATTGGGGTTGATGGGAAAGTTGACAAGGACACTTTGCTATACAGAGAAGTTAAGGATGAAAATGGGGAGACTAAGCTGAAGAAAGGAAAGGGACAAGAGCATCATTTGACTTTCACAAAGGAGCTGGGAACTGAAAGTGGAACATATCTTACTCACAGTCATCCCAATTAAAGGTGCGACTGGAGTTCTTCTTGGTGAAGAAGTTGCTAGTGTCTTGGAGGAGTTTAACAGTGTTCATACCCTGAAAGCTCTCCTCCTTGACAACACAAATACAAACACTGGCTGGGAGGGAGGCCTTGTAACAGCTCTGGAAAATAAAATTGAGTGGAAATTGCACACCATTGGCTGTTACTCCATCAGAATGAGCTTCCTTTCAGAGCTGTTTTCAAGCATTTTGATGGCAGTACCAAAAGTCCTACTGCTTTCACTGGTCCGCTGGGAAAACTCTGTGAAATTGACTACCAAGATCTGCCACAAGTGGAATTCACCAAACTCAGTGGCCCCCTGGATGACATGGAATTTGCTGAGGAGACACTGAATGATCTCAGTAACGACCAGAGGCTTCTTTTGGAGTATGTGCTTGGAATTTCCAGGGACAAGTCAACCCAAGATTTGCTGCCTGGAAAATTGGACCATTAAACCATGCAAGATGGTTGACTTTGGCAATTAGATTGATGTGTCTGTGGACCAGAGGTGCTTACCCTCCAGAACTACAAGATAAGCTTTTCCAGGCCATCAAGTTCATTGTGGAAGTGTATGCAGTCAGTTGGTTTGAGATCAAAAGGGACAGCAAGTTCCACAATCAGCAGCTGTACATCTTCAACATGATCCAGAGGATCAAACAGCAGTCTGAAGAAATCCAGGGTGTTGCTTTCAAGAACGTGAAGTACAATGCTTTTGCCTTGCTGCCCGAGAATGTGCTGTACTCCATGATGAAGTCTGATGACTTGGAAGTGAGAGAAGCTGCTCTCAAGAAAATTCTGTCCATCAGGTAAGCATTTATTAATTTAAAAAAATGTGAAAAAAAAATTTGATTATGGGGATTTATTTAATAAAAAAAAGGCCCGAGTTCTGTAACTCCCCATAATCGAATTTTTTTTCACATTTTCTTATCCCAATTCCCCCCCTCCCCTCTGATAATGGAAATAATCTTACCTTCTTTCTGAAAAAAAATTCGATTAGATTATGGGGATTTATAGAACTCGGGTTTTTTTTTTTTAATTTAAGTTAAATTAAATCAGCAATTCTGAGACTAATAGGGATTAAATCTTAAACTGGAATAAAAAATAAATTAATTATTCTTTCAAAAGTGGGAAGCCAGCCAAGAAGAGGCTGAAGAAGATCACAGCCATCAACATTGAAGCTACCCACTGGTCAGAACTAATCAACCTTTCTCAAAGTGGCATCTGTGAACCTGCTCTCACAGAAGACTTTTCTGACCAGGAGCTTCAAGAAGCATTGCTGAATGGCACCAAGCTGGAGCTGCCTGATCTGCCTTCACATTCTCAGAGTGTTGAAAGGGCCGTGAAGCTGACACCTGAAGCTTCCCATACTGTTTATGGACTCGAATCAAGGCACAAACACATTCTGGCCAAAGCCCTAAGCCGCCAGATGAGGCCTTCCTTTGCTTCTAAGGGCTCTTACAGTGAAAATTATGATGATCTTGGGATCTAAATGTGTCTATTTGACTCTGTACATGTTTTTTTTACTTTGTTTCAATAAAATTGTAACTTTTTTCAGGATATTTTATGAAAATAGCATGATTTTTTTGGCCGAAAATTGCGAAAATGCGATATTTTTCGGTACGATTTTTTGACGATTTTTAAAACGGTTTCCTCAAAAAACGATTAAAGCTAGGGATCTGAAATGTTTTGTCAGTTATTATCATATTAAACCCTGAATATCTCGACTAGTCCAAAGTCGATATCTAAAAAAATGAGAAAAATCAACCTACCTTATTACACCACATACCTTTGTATGTCCGGTAAGTCTGCCTGCCATATAGAATCAATCGAGGCGGCTACTGTCTTGTAGTTTTTAAACCTTCTTCTCACCGGTTTATGAACTGTATACGCGTCCGGTTCACACAAAAACCTCTCAACATCCTTTTTCTCTATTCCCTCATTATAAACGCCTCTGTACGGGGCTCCAATAAACCTTAGCCCCCCCCGCCCATGGCCTAAACCATTAGAGGTACAGTAAAACTAAACATACCTTACAAAAGATAATTTAATCCTGCATTTAATGAGAAACAATTAAAACTTCGTGTTCCCGCCATTGGCTTCCAAGACAGCCTGAATTCGCTTTGGGTAGCTTGCCAAAAGTGACGTGAATAGATCTTGATCGTTACGCAAATTTGCTAAAACAGCTTCAATGTGTTGCGTCATTGTATCTTTCGAAAATCGATTTGCTGCAGGTTCTTCAAACAAGAGACATTCAACCTTGTCCTTTATAACTGATCCAATGTGTTCACAGACGTTCAGGTCAGGAGAATTTCCTGGCCATTCTTCATTTCCAAAGAAATCGATCTCATGGTTCCGCAACAAATGTTGCGTGGCTAATGCCTTAAAGCAGGGGGCCTTATCGTGCAGAAGTGTGACCTGATTGACATCCATAACATTGTTTGGGTTTCTTAGAAAAGGAATGACATGCTGGGATAGAATAATATCACGAAAATACTGTCCATCCCAACTCTAACCATTTGGCTTCAGCACCCACATGAGCTTCTTTGCAGTGAACAAAACAAACACACCAATATAGTCTGGACTTTTTAATAATTCGCGATAATGTTCATTGTCATCGATTTCATCTGATGTTGTGGCCCACACTCGATCATTTTGGTAGTTAGGCCGACTTGTTACGTAAACAAAAAATTTATCGGAGACAGCTAAATGCATGAAATCATCCACATCCCAATCTTCAAGATAATGGGCAAACCACATTCTGTCATCGATGTTAAGTTGAGTTTTTCTTGGCTTTGGAAGTTCATGCCAAGGCTTTAAACCTTGCCTATGACGGTACAGTCTAATGATCTCACCACTAACGATCTTTCCTCTCAACACTTCGATCTCTCTAGAAAGTTTTGCACAGCTGTTTTTCCGCTTATGCTTACCGCTTTCAATGATGTCCTTTGTTTCCTGAGAGAGTGGCAAATTTGGGCGGCCAGATTTGGTTGTATCCATTTCACATTCATCCAAAGTTTTATTCCAATTTCTTTTGACGAAGTCCTCACTTCTTCGCAACTTTTTGGCAACCCATGAACGTGTTATAAAGGTGGCTCCAGCATCACGAGCTTCCCGAAATGTTATTACTCGTATGCGATCTATCACACGTTGCCTCTCCAAATCACCAATTAATTGAGAAGCCATTATATTATCACTTTATCAGCTAGAGTAATTTTAATACCAGCAATAAATAAAGAATTTTATATAGTTTTATAATCACTAGAAACTATTTCGATATAATAAACATGTAAGCTGCAAATGGGGGGAGTCTAAGGTTTTTTGGAACCCCTTACAGTCTATTAATTCCAAAGTAGGAGGCTGGATTAAAAATGTCATAATACCTTTTCTTAATATCTTAGCCATTTGCATATTTTAGAGGCGTGCTGGTAGGGCTAGGCATTGTTGAGTCTCCTCTTCTTCTTCCTCTTCAGAGATATTACCGCGGGAGCGAAGGCGTGCTCTGGTGTGGTACACGTGTTGCTTGCCCCAAGTCTTTTATTCTGTTGTGATTGCCTATCAGCGTTTTTGGAATGTTTATTTGCTGTAGTCTCACTTTAATATGTTCCCATCCTGTTGGTGAAGTCCTATCCCATTTTCTCACCAAATCATGTACCATATCAATAATGTTCGATCCATGTACCTTTGCTCCTTCAACAACAACTTCGCCAGTATCGGACCATTATATAATGGGATCCTCACTCAATAGGTTATAAAGACTTATACCTTTATTCCTCAATGTATGAGGTACTCTACTTTCTAATACATGTTCGAGGTGCTGCGGACTCACTCCGTTATTCTTTGCTTGTTCGTCTCTAGTCTCGGCCCCAGGCCCTATGCCGCTACGCTCAACATCATCAGTGCTATGTCTAGTAACTATGGGTACCTTGGCCGGTTTCTTATAATCTTCAAGCTCTTAAGAAATTTCTGTAGAGCTTCTTGAGATAAAATTCTTTTCTCATCAGGAGGCTTTTCGCTGTTTAATAGATTCACCAATTCATTCTTCATTCTTTTAAGCCTGTTTTACCGACCTTTAGTACTGATTCTTGGTTCTTTGTATTTTGTAACGAAGCATACACCTCGTGTAGAATCACGACCACTTTCTTCTTTATATTATACTAGACAATAAAGGCCCCCAAACTGAAAACAAGATGGGGAAGAACGATCCGCCTTTTGGCACAATAATTAACTTTTTCTTTCCCACACTTTGCTTTTTACGAGCGAGTGCACGTACAGTATTATGCTCTTGTAACTAGGTAAGGGCGACTTCTGAGTGGCCTTCATTGGTACAGTGCATTTTATAACGTTAAGGCAGATTTCACAGATGCATTTTAAAAAGTCTGGGTCAATATTTTTAACAAACAGGCGTTGGAGAGTGCGCGGCAATCGTTGATAGATTTTTATTAATTAATGGTATTTCTTTACCCTCTTTGTCATTCTGGGATGTACACCGTTTCAGACTCGTTTGGGAATATATTCGTTCTTAGAAGCACCCTAAACCAAATATTCGTAACGTTGACTTGTAACTTCTTTATGAACTTCCAAAAACTCCTTTCGCTGATTCGGGGACATTTGATTGGCTAATACCCCAATTTGTGCCACATGTCTACGTTGTGCGAATAAGACTAGATATTGTGTATTTAGCGATACATCACGCATGTATCTATTTTTGAAAACAGGTTTTGATTGATGAAGAACACGCTTATGTTAATATGGTGGGAGAACACTGTAAATGTCGTGGCAAACGTTTTATCCATTTCTAACATGAGATCGTCACTTGTAATAATCGTGTGCTCATCGCCCTTTATCGAACTATCATCATAAACACCTTTATGAAAGAAAATATCATCTTGGCATTTGTTGAATACGGTTTGGTATGTCAAATAGCACCATATAACTTTATGCACAAAATTTGAGAACAGTTCGCCCTTATCTTTAATGATTTTAAGCATAAACACGGTTTTTCCACAGCCTGTAGGACCGGATATAATGCTTCTAAACCTGAATTTTTCTACAGAATCCATATCTAACACGTCACACTCTTAAGTGGAACATTTACTAAATATAATAAAATTTTAAGTGATGCTCCTTATAATCTACAGTCTTGTTTTTCTTCTTCACCGAACCTTGAATGAAGACGAAGGTGGGGCACTGTACCAGTATCGGGTGCCCATTGTGGACATTACAGATGAAGATGATGATAGCAATGAGAGTATAGTTGCTGTTGAAGCTACAGACTGCTACAGACAGCACCCCCAGTCCCCACTCGTCAAATCTGGAAGAAAGCAGTGCATGATAACATTCCCGTTGTTGACACATCTTCCATCAGGTGTAAAGCGTTTAAGACTCTCCACGAGTGGGTCAGACGTTAGACCCACAGTAAGTTCTGAAAATTTAATAGAACCCCAGTCCTCTACGTCTTACGGTACAACCCCTACAGTAGCTCCTTCCACAAATAAAAGTGTACCCACTTATTCCTATTCAATACCATCCCCTGCTGTGCACTCCACCACGACAGCAACACCTCAATCTGTTGACAGTAGTATATCATTCGAGGTGGTGCGCAGCGTCACCACCACCCCAGCCGTGACGTGAAGCCGGTACGTAGAGAGGGTCGGCCCGCGAGCCATGTATAACAACGGCGTTGAACACGGACTGCGGCGCGTGGTTGAGCGTATTGTGGAGTTTGCTCTTCAGAGCACTGAGGGACGTGAAGCCAGGACGCGACTGTCCCTCGTGCTCAGGTCAGATGATGGGGATAGAGACGAATTTTGGGTAGTAATACCCTACAGACGTTTGGCTGCCGTAGATGTAGAGTATATTTAGGGGCATATAATGTAGGCCTCTCAAAGCAGCACCGATTTTAGTATGGACAACTTCACGATAGATATAGAGCACTTTTTCCGTGTTGCGGGACATACGGCCACACCTTATACACTTAACTTTGACAGTTATCAAATATTCAGAAGTCACACAAACTTCGGTCGTGGTTGCGGCTTCATCGCAATAGCCTTGGCTCATATGTTTACTGCACTAAATACAGCTGTCAAAAAAATTTGGTTGCCGATGGTTGTGTACTGTGCAGCGTGCACGCAAACTGGCCACAGACTGCAGGCTCGAACTTGACTGTGATATGCGGCCTGAATTGTTGACAAGGGTAGACCAGTAAAGAGGTGTGCGTATAGTTGTATTTGGGTTGGATGATCGTCGTAGGACTGTGTATGTTTTTAAAAGCAGTGTGAGAGAACGTCCAAAGCCTCTACTTGTTTTAGGTTTGTTGGGGACAACGTATCCACCCATGCGCAATATAAGGGCTCTTTAGGCGAGTTGTGATAAAAGCCGAAAATATGGAAGACATCACGATTTGTGTAAGGGTTGTCTGGAGTTTGCGGATGATATAGTAAAACATTGTAAGGATTGCCACATGGTATACGAGCAGTGTAAAAGCCCCAAATGTGAAAGTCGAGTAGTTGAAGCTGAGAAGAGGGACTGTAATGTGTGTAGACGCACATTTTTCAATAATAACTGTTTTGAATTCCATAACTGAAATGGAACGTATAGGAAAATGAGAATTAGCGAGTGCGGCATATTTCATATGATGGGCAGTTGGAGAAAATTCGAGCATAAATGTGATGAAATTTGTTGTACTACATGTTATGAGAAATATAAGGCGGATGGTATAAAGCATGTTTGTTACATGAAAGACACCAAACCTAAAAATAAACCTTGTATAACCGTATACTACGATATAGAGACATACACGGACCCAGAAACCAAAGAGGTTATTCCCCACCTACTCATAAGTCAGACTATCTGTCACGAGTGCATGAACGTCGAGTTTGATGAATGTCGCAAATGTGACAAACGAACAAACAATTTTAAGACAACTGCAAACGACACCTCCGTGAAACTCTTTGTGGCCTATATTGTCAAGCTAGCAGACCAGTTAAAAAAAATGACTCTGTATATTCTTGCCCACAGCGTGTGTCCCGGTGTCGGGAGAACGGGATCTAACCTAGATGCGAATTTCTTAATAGTCTCTGGATTGTTTCCTTCTCGCCCTTTTCATTCGTTTTTCGGTTTATAATTTCTGTTATAATAAACAACAATGTAATAATAAATTTATAATTTCTGTAATAAATAATAATGCAATAATAAATGTAATAATTATGTAAAAAATAATAGAATCTGTATGTATAGAACAAGGAGATACTTTTAATTTGTGCGAATATACTTATAAGCGGGACCCTTTAATAAAATGTCCTTCCGGTGTCGGGAGAACGGGATCTAACCTAGGTGCGAATTTCTTAATGGTCTCTGGATTGTCTCCTCGCCTTTTTCATTCGTTTTTCGGTTTATAATTTCTGTACTAATAAACAACAATGTAATAACCAATGTAATAATAAATTTATAATTTCTGTAGTAAAATAATAATGCAATAATAAATGTAATAATAAATGTAATAATTATGCAAAAAATAATAGAATTTGTATGTCTAGAACAAGATAATTTTAATTTGTGCGAAGGTACCTATAAGCGGGACCCTTTGATAAAATGTCCTTCCGGTGTCGGGAGAACGGGATCTATCCTATGTGTGAATTTCTCAATGGTCCCTGGACTGTTTTCCCTCTTGTTTTTGGTTCATTCGTTTTTCTGTATCCACCCGAAGAGGATGCCAGTGGACATCGAAATTATTGTGGAAATAAACTCTGTCGATTAGAGTGGGTTTTTATTATCATATTGCGAGAACTACTTTGGACCTTCTTTCGTAGATGTGCTCCCCCCTCGCGACTTATGGATGCCAATCTTACCCGTTGTTATAGATTATAAACTCATGTTCCCTCTGTGTGTGAAGTGTGCAGAGGAGAATAGTGACTGTAATCACACAATCAACCAGTGGAAGATCAGAGACGTAAGTCCTGAGCTATCCCTAGCCATTCGTCACGGGTACAGAATACTGAAGATATATGAGATGTGGAGGTTTCAGAAGCTCCCAAAACTTTTCACACCGTATATAAATACTTTTTGAAGGATAAGGTAGAAGCTTCAGGCTCTCGCGAGGAGTTGAGACCGAAAATGAAAAATAGGCGTATATTCAACGCTATCGTGATCATGAAGGGATACAGCTTGAACGGGGCCAAATTGCGAAGAACCCTGGCAAGCGCTTTAGTGAAAAGTTGTGCCTAAATAGTCTTTAGGGGAAATTTTCCCAGAATACAGAAAAGGGGAACGTCCATCTAACTCAAAATTATAACGAAGTGTAGGATTACGCCAATGCTTTTGATAAAGAAGTCATGGAGATCGTGAATGTGGGTAATACGTACATAATAAAGTACAACACAACCGAATTGGCTACAGATACATCACATGTCACAAACATACCTGTAGCCAGTTTCACAACAGCATACGCCCGCATCAAACTTTGGAGTTTGCTGCATTCTCTTGGACGGAGGGTTCTACAGATAGTGTGATATTCACGGAGAGAGGTGAATATATGCCTCCTATTGGGGAATTCCTCGGAAGGTTGACTGACGAGATCAAGGATGAGTATGGAGATAGCACCTACGCCGATTCTTTTGTCTCAACACGCCCCAAAACTTACGGGGTATGGGTGGGGGTGAGGGGAGGAGTTCAAATACATTGTGAAGGCTAAAGGTATCACTCTTAACCAGGCGGACCGTCAGATCGTCAACAATGATTTACTCAGAGCTAGTGAGTTTAGAAGATGATGGAAATGAGGGTGACCAGCATTCCCACCTGGTTGGATGAACTTATAACTTCCAGGACACAGAAGTTGGGGGGGCGTGAAGGAACTTAGGGGGACAAAGATGTGTCGTAACACATACAGGAAACGATACTAGGTGCCTGGCACCTACGACTCTGTTCCTTTTGGATACCGTGAGGCGTGAAAATTTGTTATATACTGTAAATATATAGTTTGTATTAGAGTCTATTTACTTGTTGACGAAATTTAACAGTTTACTTATTTTTTCTATTTATTACGTGTGTTTAAAATAAATTATGTTTCAACTGGCGTTTCATTTTCTCCTTTGTGTGTGTGTGTGTGTTAAAGAATTCCCGCGTAGACGAAAAATAACGATGGTGACCAATGATATTACATATTACATGCTCTACATTCCTGAAGTGGTACTCGCTAAAGTCTACAGATGAGGTGAACACTCAAGCAATTTCTAGTCATCCCTCCTTTGAAACCTTTGAGGCCACATTAAATCGTGCGAAGCATGAGGAGCAAGACGTCCAAATACTCTATGGTTATTCTGGTGAGAGCATTGCAGGGTTTCGCGGTTCAAACGATGTAATGGAATATGTTGTAGGATTAAACTGTTAAAGAGCACAAATATCGTGAAGTGAAAGAATCAACGCTTCCAGAAGAGAAACAGAGGATCTGGGTTGCGAACTTCGTTGATGATTGGTGTAACAGGAGATATTATACCATGTTACATCACACGGAGTACGCGTACACTGCGGCGGAGAATGTAAAACTTGTTATTATGGTTTAAAATACTTCTACTACTTCATCCATATATGTCATGATGAGGTGCGCAGCGAAATTGTAGCTAAAAGTTTATACGAATTTTTTAGTAGAGGACAAAAAAGACAAGTATGGACGCATGTTTCTCTCATATAGATCGCCAAAGTGCTAATAAATTTTATATATGCATAGTTCTTACTTGAGAAAGTACACTGGTGAATGCATTTACCCCTGAACGTTGTAGAAGGTGTATGGTGCGCATTCCAAGAAGTGTGTGTGATAAAACATTGAAACTGATATTACTTTATGTATCGCAGATGGAAAAATTCTCTAAACACCTAGCCAGTATAATGGGTTAGTTTTAAATATTCGGATGATTTACCAGTGCGCATCGAATCTTTCATGCTGGAACAATCTCCTACATGAATCTGCATTACTAATGCTTGGTGGCGTTCATGACGCATGCATCACTTGTGACTCATACCCACCCCCACACCTCCCACCTCCCCACCGGCCCCACACGGTCCCACCGAGTCAACCATCGTACCTCCCGCCTAATAGTCGCCTCAGAGCTTGACGCGACAGGACGTTCTCTCCTCAGAGAATCAGTAGAAAACTATTAAAAGATGGAGCTTCCGTTAAGCAGTATCCTCAATGCAGTATATGACGTGTCCGTGTTGAAGTCTGTGCGTGGATTCAGGCGTAATACCGGTGTTATTAATTATGTACTTGAAACGAAATGTAGACAGTCAAACTCTGATAATCGCAATGTTAATTAAGTGTTGAAGAGGTGAAGAGAATCTTCGTGGTGGTTGAGAAGTGGGGTGAGGGCGGTCATAAAATACCTGTGGGTGTAGACACAAAAAGAGAACAGATTAGTGATGCACCCTCATACGCCATTATTTGTACGCTATGCGTAAATCGGGATACAAACCAGCCATGTGTTGATATACGGCTGATGTGCAAGAATACTGCTGACAATAACGCCCTTATTCCCACTCGAAACCGTTTTATTCTCGACGGAATGTTTGAAGTCGTCGGTTTCCGAAAACTAAAACCTATATTATACGCAGGTGTTGTTGATAAAGGTTATTTTGACACGGTGCTTGAATACGCGTACACCGCCCTGCGCGATGATTTTACCAAGTGTAGGGATGGACAAGGCGAGAATGGTTTCATACTGGATACGTATTTAGAAGGTACAGACTCCTCGAAATATCATGAACTTTGGTACAAAGGACTAGAGCGGTAAAGGGCTGATCTCGCCTTCAATTTTCACCCTGAAGAATTATTTCTTTATATAAGACGCAGTTGTCGGCACGATTTAGAAATATACTTCAATTGCCGATATGAGATGTGAGGAAGATTTTACAGTTGAAAAGGTCAGAGAGGAAAGATTAAATGCACGTTTGGAAAGGAGTGTTGATAAACTTGAATTTAATGATGATGTTGTAGCAAGCGCTGTCATGTATTTGCGTGCTTTAGATTGTATTCTATCCGTGTTTAAAGAGCATCATAGTTTTACACCCAATTGTAAAGTGGGTGCAAAAATAGTATTAAAGGAGTTGAAAGCCCTTTATATTGAATATAGACACCTGATACTTTGAGTGATGAATTAATGTTAAATCGCATTTATAGCATAGTAAAAAGCAATGAAGATGTATGATAATAAAAACCAACTTTAATAGACAGTTTATTTCCACAACAGTTTTGATGCCCACTGGCATCCACCCGAAGAGGATGCCAGTGGGCATCGAAACTGTTGTGGAAATAAACTCTCTCTATTAGAGTGGGTTTTTATTATCATATTTTGACCTTCACGTAGAAAAGTGAAGTTTTTGGCACTTAATGAGGATGTAAATGTGGACTCGATTATGTGTGAGTTTACTATTTTATTTAAATGTGGTAGAAACTGAGCTTAAGGCATGTATTCCCATTTTCCCATTTTTTATGCTTATACACTAAATATTAAACAAATGTGTATTTTGATTTTACAACTGTTGTGTATAGAATTTTTCTGCACTAGCTGTATTATTTTTTGTCTTGATAATTATATATATATATATATATATATATATATATATACAGTGCCCGCGAAAAGTATCCGATCACTCAAGAAAATACAATATTTTCCCTTGATATTCAGAGACACGTAATTCACTTTCTATTTGTTGTAGCGACATCTGGTAACTTTGAGGTTGCTCGCTGATATGAGAGCTATCCAACGCATTCTCAAATTAGTGTTCTGGTAGCCTTCGTTGCGGGTGGCTGTGTCTCAAATTTGTCAGATTTCACTGTTTGTGTAAATTTCTTGATATTTTTTTTTTTTTACAGAAAGTGGTGTAAATAAAATTTATATATAATGTGTGCTAAAAAACAACTTAAGAGTGATTGTCGAGGTGCTATTGTTGCTTTGCATGCATGTGGGAAATCACAGAGACAGATAGCTAAGGAATTAAACATATCCCAAGTACCGTTAATTTATGGGTTTCACGGGCTAAGAACAATGGTGGCCTAACCACGCCAGTCCCTAAAAAACGATCTGGCAGACCGAGAAAAACAAATTCGCGAACAGACAAACTTATGAACGTTTAGTATTGAAAAACCCAACAATAACTGCGAAAGAAATAAAATTTAATATGAATAATTTGTTATCTGGTGTTTCTGAACGAACTATCCAGGAGCGGCTCCAAAAAGAACTCGGATTACCATCTCGCCATGCTGCTAAGAAACCGTTCATTAATGAAAAAATGCGTAAAAAACGTGTCGCATTTTGTAAAAAATACATTCATTGGACTGTTGATGACTGGAAGAAGGTTTTATTTAGCGATGAGTCGACATTTTTGACATTCAGAAGTTGTCCAAAAAAGGTTCGCCGGCCTATTGGCTCAAATAGGATGGACCCTAAATACACCCTAAAGACAATGAAACACCCTCCAAGTGTGATGGTTTGGGTTGTTTCGGTTACTATGGGCGTGGAAACTTATATTTTCTTCCGAAGAACAACTATGAATGGTGCACGGTATTTAGCAATGCTACAGGATAAACTTCCAATGGCAATGGCAATCCAAAGGACAAAAACATACATGCATGATGGTGCACCATGTCACAGGGCCAAAATAGTGACAAAATGGATTACTGACAATAAATTTGATATTTTGGATTGGCTGGTAATAGTCCAGATCTCAATCCGATAGAAAATCTGTGGCTAATAATAAAAATAAGGTTGAATGCCACGACACTGGCTCAGTCGAAAAATTACAAGAGGCCATCAAAAAAGGTATGGTGCAAGGAAATATCAGTGGAAGTTTGTCAAAACTTGATTAAATCCATGCCAAAACGTCTAGAACAAGTCATCCAAACCAAAGGACAGATGACAAAATACTAATATAAGGTTAGTATACATTTAAACATTGTTTTTTATGTAAAAAATACAAATTTCAAGGGTGATCGGATACTTTTCGCGGGCACTGTATATATATATATATATATATATGCATTTAACTGCAATGACCACGCAGTATATAAATTAATAGAAACGACGTAAATAAGGAGCATCTCTGCGCACGGGGAAGAGAAATAACGAATAAATGAAAAATGAGGCCCGTGGTGTAATGGTACGCATCCAACCGGCAATTGGAAGGCCCTGGGTTCGATTCCCGGGCGGTTCGCCTCATTTTTCATTTATTCGTTATTTCTCTTCCCGTGTGCAGAGACCGCTCCTTATTTACGTCGTTTCTATTCATATATATATATATATATATATATATATATACACACAGGGTGTTTCAGGAGGAAACGGTCAATACTTCGGACGGTGATAGTATCGGTCGTTGTGAGAAAAAAAGTTCATATGAACATGTGTCTAATTCTGAATGGTTACGGAGATAGAACTGTTTGAATCTACAAATACAAAAGCATCGTTAATGGTAATCAAGAAAGAGAAACCAATTACTGTTTCTAACATTTAATGTTTAAACATTGGCATTTTAAGTGGTATCAGATACAGAAATGACAAATTTGTTACAGTTTAAAATGCATTTTCGAAAATCCCACCGTCAACCTCAATGCACTTTGCAACTCGGGTGCGCAGATCGCGTGTTGTTCGTCTGAGTTGATCTTGACGTCCCTTTATGCGGGTAGCAGCATCCAAAATACGCGCGAGCAATTCGTCTCGTGTATCCACCTTTCTTTTGTAAACTTGACTTTCCATCCACCCCCATGAGGTCTGGAGACCTTGGTGGCCATTGAATGGGACAACCGCGGCCGATCCATCGACCAGGGAAAGTTTGATTTAGGTATTGCATCACCAGACGAGTAGAATGTGGAGGAGCTCCGTCATGCTGAAAGTACATACCAGCGCGTGTAGCCAAAGGAACATCCTCCAATAGTCCTGGCAATTCATTTTGCAGAAATTCTAGGTAACTTTGTCCTGTAAGACGATTCTCTAAAGTAACAGAGCCAATCAGCTGAGCATCGATAATACCGCACCACACATTGGCAGAGAAGCGATGTTGAAAATTTGTTTCCACAGTGGCATTTGGATTTTCGTCTGACCACCGATGAGAGTTACGAGTGTTGTTGATACCGTCACGGGTGAAAGTAGCTTCATCGGTGAACAGTATTAATCGAAGCAATCGGCGATTAGCATTTACTCAATGACAAAATTCCAGTCGCATGGCAGTGTCTCCTGGTTGAAGGTGTTGTACACGCTGTATGTGATATGGATGCAAGCCTTCCTCACGTAATGTTCGCCATACTCGTGTGTGTGGTACACTGAGACGTGTAGAAATTCGTCGTGAGCTACTTGTAGGACTACACTCTACCAACTGCAGAATGTTTTCCACTTCATCCACATTTTGTTGACCTTCACGTTCAGATGAAACATGAGCACTGGGAAGTGTACCAATCTCACGCAATGTGTTGAAAACCCTGTTAAACACTTCGATCCAGAATTCTGCGGTTTGGAAACCGTCGATGGTATTCTGCAACAGCAGCTGTTGCACTTCCATCGCAAAAACCGTAGACATACACCATATCTGCGTATTCGGCATGTGTGAAGGTGTGTGGCATTCTTAACACTGCTTCAAACACCAAACAATGTCACTCATAACAGTCAGCTGTCGATCGGCTTATGTTATATGCTTACATTACAGCTTACATGGTTCAAGGTTATAGGGGAGGGAAGGGGGAGGAAGAGCTGCGCGCGCATCTCCGTAACCATTCAGAATTAGACACATGTTCATATGAACTTTTTTTCTCACAATGACCGATACTATCACCTCTCGAAGTATTGACCTTTCCTCCTGAAACACCCTGTATATGAATTCCACAATTAAACACGTGAAATGAATGAATGATGCAAACCCACAAGGAAAAGGAAAGATGATTCCAAGATCTTTCGTGTATTCAGAAGTACACCTCGTCAGCGAATTAAGGGAAAGGCGAGATGACGAAAATATAGACATATGTATGACGGGACAGAAAAATAAAAAGATTAGCACATGATTTAATCAACTCCTGTCAATCATGTGCTAATCTTTTTAGTTTTCTGTCCCATTCTACATATGTATATATTTTCGTCATCCCGCCTTCTCCCTTCATTCCATGACGAGATGTACTTCTGAATGCACGAAAGGCCTTGGAATCATTTTTCCTTTTTCTTGTGGGTTTAGATCATTATATATATATATATATATATATATATATATATATATATATATATATATATATATATATATATATATAATATATATATGTGAAATAACTCTATCGTGTATTATTCCTGTTTTTTAGTGTAATGTATATACTAGGGGCACTCAATATATTTTTCAACACCCTTTTTTCTTAGCTAAATAATAGGCCATGGGGCTGAAATGTCTCTTGGGCCGTAAGTTTGAACTTTCTGGTCGTCACATAAACGGATTTTTCCAGTTTGAACCTCCCCTCCTTGTATAAAATCGCTTTTAAACACCGTTATATAAAACCGATGTTTAATGCAGTTTCGAAAATGGCGTCTGACAGTGATGTGCTTCGTAAACAGAGAGCTGTTATCGAGTTCTTAACTGCAGAGAAGGAAACAGTTGCAACTATTCACAAACGTCTACAAAACGTTTACGGAGATGCTGTTGTTGATCGAAGCACAGTTGGACGCTGGTGTAAACGTGTGAGATCATCGGAGAAAAGGAGAGCCAGCCTCGATGATGAGCCACGCAGCGGTCGCCCGGCATCGGCTGTCACATCTTACACTGTGCAATGAGCCAACAGCATCATTCGATGCTGGCGAATTGCATATTGGCGCGTCACATACAAGGAGCTATCACTGGAGCTAGGAATTAGAGAAGGAAGTGTGAATACGATATTTCAGCAACTGGGATACTCAAAAGTGAGTTCACGGTTTGTCCCTCGCCAAATGACTGAAGATCACAAAGCCCAAAGAAAAGAAATTGCTCCTGAGTCGTTGGTTCGATACGAGACAGAAGGGGATGACTTCCTTTCACGAATTGTGACTGGGGATGAGACTTGGGTACACCACTTTGAACCTGAAACAAAACGCCAATCCATGGAGTGGCATCAAGCAGACTCCCCACGCAAGAAAAAGCTCAAAATGGCTCCCATAGCACGAAAGGTTATGGCCACCATCTTCTGGGACATGAAAGAGGTGATTGTGGTGGACATTATGAAGAAAGGGCAAACAATCAACTCAGAGGCATATATTGCTACCCTACAGAGACTCCAGAGACGTATAAAGCGAGTTCGACTGGAAAAAAACTGGAAGACGTCCTTCTTTTGCACGATAACGCAAGACCACACAACAGTTTGCAAACAAGAGAGGGCATCACAAAAATGTGGGTGACTGTGTTACTCCACCCTCCATACAGCCTAGATCTGGCACCTTCAGACTTTCATTTGTTTGGGCCAATGAAGGATGGTATTCGTGGAAGAAAATTTCAGAGTGACGATGAGGTTGTTGAGAAGGTTAAGAGGTGGCTCCAGCGGATCCCAATGGACTTTTACCAGCAAGGAATGAAGGCCCTTGTTTCGAGGTGGAGAAAAGCCGTAGAAAAGGATGGAGACTATGTGGGAAAATAAAAACTTGTAAAAAGGTATGTAACTACTTGTGTACAAAATATCTGAAACTTAAAAGGAAACTTGGAAAGAAAAAAAAAGGTAGGGCAAAATATATTGAGTGGCCTTCGTACAATTCTTCTCTACTGATTGTGTTATTTTTATGTTTGATGTAAATATATGTGTTAAATAAATCATGTATGTATTATCCCTGTTTTGCACGTAATATATACACATATTTTCTGAAGGTATTTCATGAATGGTATATATTAAATAGACAGAACAATGTAGTTTTTTATTTTTCCTTTACACCATTTAAACAAATTTCTCTAATAATGTAAATGAAGGACACACACACACACACATATATATATATATATATATAGAGAGAGAGAGAGACATATATATATATATATATATATATATATAAACGATACAGTGTGTGTGTGTGTGTGTGTGTGTGTGTGTGTGTGTGTATGTGTGTCCTAGGCGACCGGCTGTTTCGACTGTTGGGGGTTTGGAAGCACACCAGGAAGCTCACATTTTACTTTAAGAATTTGTTGTGAGAGGACATGTCGCTGCAGTTAGCCTATATATGTATATATAAGTCACTAAACTAAGACGACTGGCTGCTTACTCTCTAAAGAAACCGCCTGAGAGCCGATTACGCCGTACAATTGGCTATGTCATGGCTGCCTTCTAAGCCAACTGGCTGTGATCCTAAAGCCGTCCAGGAATGCTTGTAAAGACTCCATTATGCGCCGAGACATGCCTCTGAGAACATCTCTCTCTCTTTCTCTCTTCTCCATCTCCTGTCTCTCCTTCTTGTGTTTTATTACCCTGGTTAGGTTAGGTTACCCACTCCCCCTTTGAAAGGTCTAGTACTGGCGCTCTTCATGCTTCATCCCCCACTCTCCTCCCAATGGAGGGTCTAACCCTCTTGTTGCATGCAATGTTGCATGAAAAGTTGCAATTATTGACCATGTTGCATACAATTGATTTGCACTCGGGATTTTTGTGTGTATACTACTTTCCTCATTCGTCAGGGAATGAGGGGAAAAGCATTCATTCTCTGATGAGGTGTAATGTTTAATACAAGAAAGACCTTAGAATCATTTTTCTTTTTCCTGTGAGTTTAATTTTCCTAGAAGTGTTCCTTGTTCCATGCACGGTCTATGTGTATCATATATATATATTATATTATATATATGATACACATAGACCGTGCATGGAACAAGGAACTCTTCTAGGAAAATTAAATCCACCCTAGTCCGAATAAGTAATGGTAAATGACAAATACTATAGTTTTTTCTTTTTCATGATGCTAGCCCGACATGGGCAACGGGTCACTCGCAAAGAGGTCCCAAAAATATAGCTTCCCTCACCAGCTATCTGCAAAGCAGATAGGATCCAGCTTTGGGACAGGATCACCACATTAACGTAAAACGAACCGTTTTTTCTACTTTGTTCCTAAGATGCATACGAATTTGTAGCCCAGAGTTTATTGATGATGAAATTAGTAAAATATATAAAATTGCGTTTGATTTAAAATATCCAAAGAACTGCGTAGATATATCTTTAAAAATGGCAAAGAAAACCTTGTACGAGGTAAAAGACAAGACTCCTTATACCACAAAAAACGTCTTAGCGTTACCATTTAAAGAAAATTTCCTTGATCTGCCGAAACTGCTGAGGACTATTAACATAAATATCGCGTTCAGAAAATTAGATGTAATTAAGAATTCATTGATTAAAAACTCCCCTTTGAGTGAACAGGGTTGTGTATATAAAATTCCATGCACAATATGTAATAAATTTTACATTGGTCAAACTGGCAAGACGCTTGAGTTACGTATTAAGCAGCATAAATACAATATAAGAACCGGCAAGGAATCTAACGCCATTTTCATTCACGTCAGAGATACTAATCATCCCATTGACTAGAAAAATGCCTCCAAATTAAGTTTTAGTAAGTCTATTGTTAGTAGAAATATACTTGAATCGAGTGTGATAAAGAATAATGCTGATTTTGTTCTTAATATTAGCCCTGGGCTTTATAAATTAGACTCGTACATTGTTAGAAAGGTGGTGTATTATTTTGACCGCATTCTTGCCACTTAATTGTTTGCTTTAATTAAATAAATATTATTTTAATAATTGTTAACATTTTTATGTGTGCATTTTAATTGTATTATTTCTTTCATATAGTCTTTATGTACTTGATAGTTTAGTAGACTTTTGAACAGGTTATCTATTGGAAGAATTTTTTAGATTGTTTTTCGATATTTGGAATATTCTGGAAGGAGCACGTGACGACGATTGCACCATGTCTTTCGTTTCCTTAGATTATTGCCACTTAATTGCCTGTTTTAATGAAATACTATTTCTAACAACTGTTATAATTTTTTTGTGTACATGTTAATTGTCTAATTTCCTTTATATAGTTTTTATGTATTCAATAATTTAGTAGCCTTTAGATTAAGTTATCTATTGGGAAAAAATCTTTAGAGTGTTTTATTTTTTTTAAATTGAGTTGCCTATTGGGGAATTTTTCACTTGAGTATTTAACTCATTTACTTCGTAAATTCTGTCTGTTTCTTTCTTGTCCCTGAAGATGTGAATATATCACGAAAGCGCTCAGATTTCGTGTTTCCTTTTCCTTTTCCCTGTGGTTGTTTGCTTATTAAAAAGATCACGTGTTGTTTTGTGATTTTATTGCATATATATATATATATATATATATATATATATATATATTATATATATATATATATATATATATATATATATTATTCACTCATTTTCCGTGATTGAGTGGCCGTCCATAATCACGGATAACCCTATTTCACAATTAACTCAATATACTCCGCCGGTGTGTGGGAGCTGCTGCCACTGCTGCCTGTCACCACTGACATGCACCTCATGTAAGATATTCCTCTATAACAATATAATACACACATATATATATATATATATATATATATATTAGGGGTGGTCGAAGTTGGTACCAGAAAGCGAATAAACATCCAGTAGTTGTCGTTTCATCTATGAAATTTGAAAATCACAAAGAAATGCATTTTGATAAAAGATCAGCATGCGAATTTAGCTTTTGAGTTTTTAATTTTTTCTGTTGTCGCTTCATGTGTAAAATCCCGTAGGTGGCATACGCGCAACCACGACAAAGCAAACCCAAAATTATTAACTTGTTTCTATAAGCAGAAATATCAACGTTTTGTTTGTATTTTTATATAATTATTAATTATGCATCTTTATTAAAAAATAATGGTAAAATATTATATTTCCTGTGACCGTTCACGCTTATTTATTACATATTGCTATTCGCATTAACACTTTTCATTATGTTTCAGATTTTCAGGTGTAAATAATACCGAAAGCGAAAATAAGACACCTGACCCGAAAGAAAAGAAGAAAAGTATGGAGGTGGTCCTTGTGAATTATTAATGACCGAACCAAGCACTTACAGGCAGCTGATTCAATACAATTATTATGACCTTAATCATGCTAACCCTGGCGCAGATTTTTGGGCCTTAGTGCAGCAAGTTAGCAAGGATTTAAAATCCATTTGGTCTTCAGTGAATCCAAGGCTGCCTTTGATTAATGACAAATCCATTGACAGAAAGGCATGCTAAGGCAAGTGTCAAGCGAAATCTGGATGCTAACTTGGACAAACTTTTTGATATTTCTGCCTGTTCCTGTTCTTTGGATATTTTGCCTTGCAGTGATTCAAGAGTATACTGTAAGAAGGACAAATGTACACAAGAACACATCATCTGTGTTTGCCCTCGAAATGCAAAGGTGCCACTTGAAGAAAGAGCATACCTTCGTGATCAGCGATCCAAAACAGGTCCTAAGGGTGCATACCAGCTGTCTTCAGTGGACACAGCTGCTGCCAAAAGAGACAGGAAGGCCAAACAAGGACAGCAACATGTACTACCTCAGGAGGAAGTTGAGCTAGTAGGATCTTTCACACAGCCTACAGAGTTGCCTGGACTTACAAGCAGTTCATCTGGTGGCGAGGTTAGTTTCCTTTTATTTATATTAATTATATATAATTATAAATAAATAAATAAATAAATTAAATAAATAAATAAATGAATAAATAAATAAATAAAAATAAATAAATTACATAAATAAATAAATAAGTAAATAAATAAATAAAAATAAATAAATTAAATAAATAAATAAATAAATAAACAGAAAACGCATTAATATTTTCCATTTATTTTCAGGAAGGAGAAGATGAATGGCAGCCTACGAAGAGGCCTTCAGGAGACTACAGCCTTTTAAAGTTTCCCAGATATGCTATGGAACTTGTCAGAGGTGAATGTTCATCAAATCTGGGCGCAGCTCTTGGGAATGCCTTGCTCCATGACATCAAATACCTACTAAGACCTGAAGTTGACATCAATCACGTCATGATTGACAAGTGCAAATTAGACAGGGCCAAAACCCAAATTAGGGTAGTTAGTGAGGGTGTGGAATCAGAGAAAAAGACACAGCTCATTTGTGTTGGTGTGGATGGGAAGGTTGACGAGAATACCATGACTTACAAAGAAATAGAGACACCTAAAGGGGAAACTGTTCTCAGAAAGTGTGTTGACGCAGAACATCACCTCACCTTCACCTATGAAGATGGAAAATCTCTGGCGCCTACTTGACCCACCGAACAATTCCTGTTATAGGCGCCACTGGTGAGGTCCTTGCTCAAGAGACATTCAGTGTTCTTGAAGAATATAATAGCCTTAAAAGTGTCCGAGCCATTCTTCTTGATAATACCGCAACCAACACTGGCTGGAAGAGTGGTTTAGTGGTAAAACTTGAAGAAACTCTGGGGAGGAAACTGCACACTATTGGTTGCGCACTGCATCAGAATGAATTCCCACTAAAAGCTCTTTTCCAAAAAAATGGATGGAGTGACAACTGGCCCAAGAAGTTTCAGCGGGCCCCTTGGGGCAAAGGTGTGCAGAAGATATCCAGGATGAACCTCAGGTACAGTTTGAAGCTGTGGAAACTCCAATCATTGAAGGGTACATTCCAGAGGAAGTACTGAAAGACCCCAGTCATGATCAAAGGCTTCTGTATGAGTATTGCAGAGGGATCGGATCAGGAAGAGTAGATGACAGATGGGCTGCTTGGAGGATTGGTCCACTTAACCATGCAAGATGGTTAACTCTTGCCATACGACTTCTTTGTTTGTACACAAGCAACAACAGACCAAACCTGAATTTGAAAAAGTTGGTCCATTACATTGTTCGAGTTTATGCTCTTGCATGGTTTGAGATAAAGGCATCCTCTAAGCTGCATGATTCTCCTCGCATCCTCTTCTCTGCTATCAGCCGACTGAGGCTGACTCCATTTGATGATGTGAAACGCATTGTAAAGCAGAACATCCAGGGTAATGTTTTCTGCCTCCGACCTGAGAACATCCTCTATGGCATGGTGAAAGATGATGACAGAATCAGGAATCTTGGGCTTCAGACTATACTCACTCTCAGACATAAGTAAATTTTGCGCTTCTTGTAATTATTATTATTTTTTTTTTGCCAAACCTGAGTTATTCTCCAAAAAATATGGAAAAAAAATTATAATTGTCACTTGAAGTGGGTAATTTGTTTGTATTATTGAAACGGCAATATTTGAGTACTATTTTTCATTTATATTTATATTTTTATTTATATTTCCATTTTCATTCATATTTTCATTTTCATTTTTCATTTATAGGATGGAGAGCAACCAGAAAGCAGGGAAGAAAATTCCCCAGGTGAATTGGAATGCAAATCACTGGCATGAGCTCATCGACCTCACTGACCCTGATGTCATGGAACCACCTACCACACAGCACCTATCTGATGAAGAAATCCAGTCATTCATGGACACTAACATTAAGCCAGACATTCCAGACTTGCCTTCTCACTCTCAGAGTGTTGAGAGGAGTGTGAAATTAGTGACAGAGGCTTCCCATACCGTGTACGGGTTCGAAACTCATCACAGATGTATCCTTACTAAAGTACTGAGTAGGAAGATGCGTCCTGCATTTGTTATAATGTTATAATGTTATAATGTTTCAGACCAACAAAGACCCTAGGATCCAAAAATGGTTGGTCTACCTAACTGTGTTCGTAATTGTGTATGTCCTCCGTGGTGGCGGAGGGGACCTACAATTTTACGTGGGTTCCGAACCAAAGAACATAAGAAATTTATGCAAAAACTGCCTGTACATTGGCAACGAGCAATTTTTACATAACTAATTAATTATCAATTAAAAACTAATTAATTATCGATTTAAAACTAAATAATTATCGATTTAAAACTAAAGATAGAATCTCTGGATCCAGAGGATCAAGTCATAATAGACTACTATCCACAAAAATGTTACAGTCTATATCTATTTATAACCAACATGCAAATATATCAGATCCAAAGAATCCAGTCAATTTCATTACGGTATCCATCAATACTAGTACCTTGCCAACGAAAAATAAGTCACGATCCATATCGATTGCGGACCAAGTAAAAATTTACATATACATTACAATATATATACTTAGGAGGAAAAGTGTAGGTGTGGCTGTAAAGACTGTACAGTAATGTAGAATGTGTGTGCACTGTGCACCCATTTTGGGTCTCCCATTTCAAGGTGTTTGTGGGGCAAGTGAAGATCATGAGTTTTTCAATACCTCACAGTACTATGGGGCGCACCGCTCGGCAGAGGAATCTCTTTAAATGGGGTGTGTAAGGACAGAGAGTATCCCCTAACCCAAGATGCTGCCTCCCTATATCCCACAACACTTGTGTTGAGCTGTGGGATCGATCACCACAAAGCCTTACTTTTACTACCTTAAACTATACCCAATCTATCAACATATTTGTCTAATCGATTTTTAAACATGTTTATAGAAGTGCTATTAATTACTTCTACCGGCAAACTATTCCAGCTATTTACTATTCTATGCGTAAAAAAGTTTTTGGCAACTGCTCTCACGAACCTTCTACTTGTCAACTTACACCCGTTATTTCTAGTCCTATTATATTGAGATATTTCGAAAAAGCTATCTCTATCTACGTTATCGAACCCATTCATAATTTTGAAAACCTGGATTAGATCACCCCTTAGCCTCCTAGTCTCGAGTGTTGTCAATTTTAACTCTTTAAGCCTATCCTCGTACGACTTTGACCTAAGCGACGGAATCATCTTAGTTGCTCGTCTCTGAACTCTTTCGATTTTGTCTATATCTTTGCGCATATACGGATTCCAAAATTAGATCGCGTACTCCAAATGGGGTCTAACTAATGATTTATAAAGAGGAACTATAATATCGCGCGATTTGTACTCAAAATTTCGAGCTATAAAACCTAACACTTTGTTCGCTTTATTGACCGCTGCTGTACTTTGTTTCGCTACTTTTAAATCACCAGTGACTATAACTCCTAAATCTTTTTCCTGCTCTACGCTTGTTAAATCTTTCCCTGACATACTATACGCAAAATTACCGTTACGCGAACCTATATGCAAAATTTTGCACTTATCAACGTTAAATCTCATTTGCCATGTGACTGACCAATCAACGATTTTATTCAGATCTTCCTGGATTTTACCTCTATCTTCGTCATTAATCGCCCTACCACCCAGCTTCGTGTCATCCGCAAACTTTGAAACTGTGCTGACTAGGCCGACATCTAAATCGTTAATATATATAAGAAAAAGCAAGGGGCCCAATACAGAACCCTGAGGAACGCCACTCGCTACATTAGCCCAACACGACTCCGCTCCATCAACGACCACCCTTTGTTTCCTACCTCGCAACCACTCTTCTAGCCAATTTATTACTACACCCCTGATTCCATGAGCCTTAGTTTTTTTCAATGAGTCTTTTTTGCGGCACGGTGTCAAACGCTTTTTGAAAATCTAAATACACTACATCAACCGCCCTATGTCTATCGTAAACGTCAACCACGCTTTCGAAAAATTCTAAAAGATTAGTTAAGCAAGATTTGTTTCGCCTAAAACCGTGCTGCGTATTTCTAATTAGTTTACGCTTCTAAGTGTTCGACTATACGATCCCTAATTATTGATTCCAGTAGCTTACCTACAACAGACGTTAAACTGATTGGCCTATAATTTCCTGCCGCACCTTTATCGCCTTTCTTAAAGATAGGTGTTACGTTTGCTAATTTGAAATTATCTGGTACGCACCCCTCAGAAATAGACGCATTAAAAATCTTTGTTAGCGGCACAAGAATGCTATCTTTTAATTCTTTTAGTTGTATGGGATATATGGAATCCGGCCCCGGTGATTTACGCGTTTTCATTTTATCAATATAGCACATTACCGCCGCTTCACTAACCACGATATTATCCAAAATATTACCATTATCAAAAGGTATTATGTATATGACCGTAGGGATATTCGTTACATCTTCTATAGTAAAAACTGACGTAAAAAATTCGTTCAGCAAGGTAGCCATTTCCTTGTTTTCAGAAACTTGATCTCCGTTTACATTTTTCAAAGGCCCCAAGACACTTTTTACTGGATTTCTATTATTGACGTATTGAAAGAATCGCTTGGGTTTTCTTTACCGTCACGAGCTATGGAGATTTCAAATTCGCGCTTGGACTTTTTTATTACACTTTTCGCTTCACGCCTTAGAGATATGTAGTTGTTTCGTAACAACAGATTATCTTTATCGCACTTATATTGCTTATAAGCCCTATCTCTACTCTTTATAATGTCTCCTACTCTAGAAGTAAACCACAAGGGCTTGTTGTTTACTTTCGCACGCTTAATTTTGTACGGTACACATTCCTCATTTATAGTCCTAAATACCGTTTCGAACGATTCCCACATTAGTTTTGCGTTGGAGTTCCCCATTACGTTTTCCCAATTGACGTGTGAAAATTTATTTCGAAATTTACTAAAGTCTGCGTGCTGGAAGTTAGGAATTTTAGTCGAGTTAGTTGGTTTCGAGTGACTTACTGAGAGGACAAACTCTACCATATTGTGATCGCTATTGCTTAACGGTTCTATTACTTGAAGATCAGTAATTAGCCTATCATCCGTAGTTATTACTAAATCTAAAATACTGTCCAACCTCGTAGGTTCCCCAACCTTTTGAATAAGAAAGCTATCCTCGAGAAAATTAACTAAACGATTAACTTCCGCGTCTCCCTGCATTGTATCGTAATTCACGTTGGCGCAATTAAAGTCACCCATAACTAAAGCCTGCTCACTACCGATTATTCTCTTTAGTTCACGATATAACGCTTCGTCCGTATCAGCTGTTTGATTAGGGGGCCTATATATAACCGCAACAAGAAGTTTGAAATCGTTCAATTTAAGTTCTGCTATAGTCGAATCTATCGGTTCTGGAATTGAGTGCTTTACTTCTATAACGTTCGCAATATTATCTTTGATATAAAACATAACACCGCCTCCTCGCCTACCTATTCTGTTTTTAACAAAAAGTCTATAACCTTTAATTTGATACTCCCCTACAAAGTCACGTGTTTCGGTGCTAAGCCACGATTCATTTATCGCAAATAAATCATAGTCTTTACAAGCAATTAAAGAAAAAAATTCGTTTATTTTATTTCGTAGGCTACGAGCATTTAAGGATAGAACCTTCAAATTGTTTGTAATTGCGACACCTTCGCGAGCGCAGGAGAAATTTGTGGAATTTACGCTGGGACCGTTCGGGTTGCGGCAGCCTGAAAAGAAGAGACAGTATTATGAAATAATCTTCCTAAACGCGCAGCTCCAACGTCATTAAAATGAAGTCCATCTTCGAGGAACAAGTCCCTCCTGCCGTAGAAACTATTCCAAAAATTTGCAAAATGCACTCCTTCCTGTTGGCAAAGAGACTTTAGGTTATTGTTAATATAGGTCGCCTTGCTGTAGAAATCGCTTCGTTGGATAATTCGAGGAAGTATACCTGTTAAAACAATCTTATTAGTCTTCTCCTTTAGTCGCTCTAATAAGTCCCTATACCTAGTCAGCAGTTCTTCCGATCTAGAATTTAAAATGTTATTAGTACCGACATGAATAACATACGCTGTGTCCTCGGTGGTACCGTCTGTAAAATGGTCAACACTATTAGTTATATCCTCCACCCTTGCACCAGGGTAGCAGTAACGGCGCTTACGACGAGGGTTTCTCCCACAGAATTCCTCGAGCTGCCCTCGAACAATGGAATCGCCAACGAGTCGTATTTCCGGTTCATCAGCATCTTCGAAACCTAAAACAGAAAACTTATTGCTTGTTATTACTGGTAGACAGGTCTTTGCTTTTCTCAATGGGGCTCCATTTCGCACTCGAACGAAGGGTTGGGAACTAGGGGAAGAGAGAGGGCTATTAGCACTATTTATATTATTAGTAGAAACTGAGGCAGGAGGGGTCGTAACTGGAGTCTCAAGAAATTCTAATTTTGCCGTCAGGAGCATCACGCTTTTTTCAAGTCTCACCCTGGCCTCCCTCTCACGTTCTAACTCGTTCCTCAGCACTTCCATGCTTGAGCACCACCTGCAAACTAACTGATCATTATTATTAGCCATTGTAAACGCGTAAGCAGCAAATTTCCCTTCACAGCGACTGCAAGTACTTGACGGGGGTGCCATGCTTTTAATTAGTTGAACAACAAAAAACAAACAAAAAACGAGCGTTTGGAAATTAATAAATTACAACGTAGGTCTACCGCGTTCTTGAAACGCAGAAACAGGTTCTTGTAACACAAATTTATACTAAATTAATATAGAATTAAGCTCCGACAAAAGATCTGTAAAAGAAGAGCATTTATAACACTTATCTGTCCTCGTCTCGACCCGATTTTTTCCTTTTTTCACACGGTTTCTGACGACACACTACCTGACCTCTCGAAGCACGGTAAAATGAACCTTATGACTGCACGTTTTCTGATTGATTTGAAAACAAATAAGGCAAGCCACGTGCAGTAGCCTTGGTTTGAACAAATAATATAGTACTGAATAACGTCAATAAATGAAATATATTCGTTAATGAATGATTAGTAGCACGAAGTAATTTAGTTAAGAATGCACGGAACACTTTTTTTTTTTTAAACATTTCAACGAAAACCACTTATTCAATTGATAACACTTGACACTCGATAAAACACATTATTCTCAATCTTATGATGATTTATATGAATAGTTTTTCTTTTTACATGAGAACATGTGATTTTTTTTTATTTATCACCTTTTGAAAGTATTTTTTCAAGTTTTGTAGCCAAAATATGTGAATAAATGAGCAAAAATGCATGTTTTTTCAACGAAATTTTATCATTTTACACTTAAAACATGATATATCATACATTAGGCATTGTCTCCTCTTGGGATAGAAAATGATATTGAGTTGCTACATCTATAATTAGTTAATATTATGTCTTCAAAAATGACGAGTTTATCTATCGCGTATGAAGAAAATTGGGTCAAAAACCATAACAAACTTTAATTGCAAATCCGCAAGCAGGCCCTTATCCGTTTGCTCTAAAAAAAATTTTGGGTTCATTTCTCAACCAAACCTAACTACAGGGCACTTATTCACCTTGCGATTTCAAAACATGTGGAAAATCGACCCGCCCTAATATATACTGCGGATATATATATATATATATATATATATATATATATATATATATATATATATATATATATATATATATATATAAGTATTTTGTACTCAAACTCACCGCAAGACGTGAAGACCTTTCGCTCCCGAATATTGTAACCCCTCCCTCTGCTAACATTGCAGTAGGATTACCGCAAAAATACTGAATTGCATACAACTCGATGAGTGTTTTTGAGCCTCCCACTTTTCAGCCCCCCCACTCAGTCCCCCTTCAAAAATAATAATAAATATTTATTTACATATATACATATATACAGGGTGTTTTAAAACTTTCTGTACAAATTGTAATGGGGGATAGGCAACACCAAGACAAACCCTTTTCGTCTATAAGTGTATGTCCGCTGACGTCACCATTCGGCGCGAGAGGGCGCCGCTGCAATTGGCTAAAAGGTGAAGTGGGCTAGACTCGCGCTTGCCGCGGGCATTCTTAAATCGGACGTAGTACGCGTAACATGTTTATTTAAAGAAGGCATGTTTATTTAAAGAAGGTGCTGAAAGTTGCGACCGGTAGCATCAATGCATGCCCGACAGCGTCGAAGCATTGACCGACGTACACGTCGAAAGATTCCCGGCATTTCGGGAACAGTTCCAGCGGCGACAGCGATTCTTGCTACGAGGTCTTCTTCTGAGTAAATGGGAGTCTCGTACACGAGATTCTTCATGTGTCCCCACAGAAGAAATCGAGGCATGTTAAATCGGGCGATCTCGGTGGCCAGGCTACGGGCCCATCCCGGCCTATCCATCGGTCCCCAAAAGTGGCGTTCAGATAATCCAGCACATCGTTGCTGGAGTGTGCTGGGGCCCCGTCGTGTTGAAACCACATTCGTCTACGAATAGCCACGGGAACATCTTCCAGCAGTTCCGGCAACGTTTCTTCAAGAAATATCCGATAAACCCGCCCGTCGAGTCGGGCAGGCAGCAGGTACGGCCCAATCAACTTGCCATGGACGATACCCGCCCAAACATTGACGGCGAACCGTTCTTGATGAGCATGCACCCGTGTAGCATGTGGATTTGCGTGCGCCCACACGTGAGAATTGTGCATGTTAAACACACCCTCACGTGTGAAACAGGCCTCATCTGAGAACAGCACATAAGCCAGAAAATTAGGCTGCACCGCTGTCTGCTGCAGAAACCAGCGTGCGAATTCCACACGAAGAGGGTAATCCCGAGGTTGTAATGCCTGGACTCTCTGACGATGAAACGGATGTAACTGCTGCTCGTGCAACACTCTCCAGACCAGGTCGTGGTTCACACCGAGGATACGTGCAACACCTCGCGTGCTTGCGCTTGGATTGTCCTCAAATCGCCGTAGGATTTCTTCTTCCATGTCAGGAGTGCGCACGTTTCTCTCCCGACCAGTGTCATGCATGTTTGCATGGAATGTTCCAGTTTCTCGCAGTCGCCGATGCAAATGCGCAAACGTTTGGTGGTTTGACACACGTCTGTTTGGGAAGCGCTGTCGGTACAACCTCACAGCAGCTCTTCTGTTTCCATTGGCAGCCCCATACACCATATGCATGTCAGCCATCTCAGCAGTCGTGAAGCGCTCCATTTTACGCGTACTACGTCCGATTTAAGAATGCCCGCGGCAAGCGCGAGTCTAGCCCACTTCACCTTTTAGCCAATTGCAGTGGCGCCCTCTCGCGCCGAATGGTGACGTCAGCGGACATACACTTATAGACGAAAAGGGTTTGTCTTTGTGTTGCCTATCCCCATTACAATTTGTACAGAAAGTTTTCGTAAAATAATTTTTCATATATATATATATATATATATATATAATATATATACACAGTGTATATATATGTTAACCCCCTCTGTCCCTGGCCTTGGGCGGTTCGAAGTTGACGGCGGTTCTGGTTAGGTGGCAGCAACGAATTTGTTACTCTTAAGTAGCTGGTACCGTATAGAGAATTGCAGTAGTTTCTTTTATACTACTCTCCGATTTCTTCTTGTAATGGATCGGAGGATTTTGTGGAGTTTACCAAATTCTCTGAAGGATCCCCGATTCTTCTTGTAACGTATCGGGAAATTATTTTTCTCTATTGAAGACTAAGTTCTCTGAAGAGAGCAAGGCTCGAAGGAGAAGACAAAGATATTCTCTTACTGTAGTTTACTGCTAAAATGTTACAACCTCTAAGTTAGATCAGACAATCAGAATGAATATTTGAAAAATTGTTCGACTTTATATACTACATTTTTGGTGGCGTCATTATTATTTAATGTTGACTTGTTTTGTTTTTTATTTTCAATGGGCAGCATTATTTTGCAAAATATTTGAAGAGAAGGTAAATATTTCAGCTGTAGCAATGCCTAGACAGATAAGCAAGATATTTGAAGATGAAGCCATATTTTTATTTTAAACGGCATATTGACAGCTCTGATGTTATCATGAACTACTGAGTTAACTAAAAATGGAAATTGAAATATGCATTTTATTATGAATTACAATTAAACATGCATATGAGCAAAAATTAAAAGCTTAAGATTTAAAATTAAAGGTTAAGCAAGACATGACTTCATCTTTTACGACGAAGAGAGAATGTTTACAGAAAATGAGCATTGCAGAATTTAACAAGATTACATTATTATGCTAAATCTAAAAAAAATGATTAAGTAATTTAGAAAGAAATAATTCATCAATTATTCAGCAAAAATAAAATAGATAGAAAATAAAAAATTTATCCAAACTCATGTCAGCGTTATGCGAATTTGGACTCTATATGTAAAAATTAATATAAGAAAATAAATATATAAGAATATAAGGATTATATAAATTTTAGGATTACATAAATACAAGGATTATACAAATATACGAATTATGTAAATATTCGAATTATACGAATGAATATAAGAATTTATGAATATAGGAATTATTCAGTGTTCATTTTTTACATATAAATGTATGTGGGTGTGTATGCCTGTAGAGAAAAGCTTCTTATATATATATATATATATATATATATATATATATATATATATAATAATAAACAGGAACACCAGAGAAAATACAAACATCCTTCAAGGTTTAATAGTACCAACGTTTCGGAATGCACTAATTCCATCTTCAGGGCTAAAACAATAAAATTCCAAATCACATACAAAATACAAATTGCTTAATAACAATTTAAAATAAACTTTAAAAATTATAAAAAGTGGCTAAGAAAATGTAAAACATTAAAACTACCTTTAAATAAATGTGAAGTTAAAGAGTTAAAATTATAAAAAAGTAAAAGCATTAAAACTGAAACAAATAAAATAAACTAGTACCTTAACCAAAACAGCAGATCTATCGATGATTCGTCAGAATTTAGGTCTGGTTTTAGTTTATAAATAAACAAAGACCATAATTTTAAGCTTAAGGTCAGAGCTTCCGGCAGCAAGTACGGCGAAATTAGACTGTGAAATTGGGTGGTTATTGTTGTGCGAGTGATTACGTATGAGAGAATTAGGTGGTTTGCCAAGGGGTAAATTTGTACGGACCGATTTACCGAGATGTTCGTAAATACGAGATTTTAAATGTCTTTTAGTTTTTCCTATATATGACCCCATACAGTGGTCACACTTGTATTGATAAACTATGGATGACTTAAGAAGTGTAGGAATAACATCCTTGTATTTAAATAAATGGTAAATCGATTTAGACGGGGTGAATATAATTTTTATACATAGTTGTGGGTAGAATTCCTTGAGCAATTTTAAAAGTTTGTTTCTAATGTTAAAACTTGAGGTTCCCATATAGGGCAAAGTAAAATACAGGATATCTTTGGGGACTGTAATTAAGTCTCTAGTTGTAGGGCTTATTAGTCTATTTAAGGTTCTGCCTATTGTAGTCTCCACCAGTCTAGAAGGGAAATTATTCTTGGCAAGGAGTTTTCGGATGAAACCTAGTTCATCGTGTAGTTTAAAGTAATCTGAACAGATATTGAAAGCTCTATTGGTCAGAGTCGAAATTAAGTTTCGTTTGAAACCTAAAGGGATAAAGGAAGAAAAGTTCGTAGTAAGATCGGTGAATGTCGGCTTTCGGTAAATGGAAGTTTCAAAAGAGAAATTAGTTTTTATTATCTTAATGTCCAAAAAGGACAGAGAGCTATTAGATTCAACTTCTGAAGTAAATTGAATGAATATTAGGGTGCTTAGAATTAAGGTAATGACGAAACAAAGGGATATGGTCTGGTGATTTAAACAGGAGAAAAGTGTCATCAATATATCTTCTATAAAAAACCGGTTTAAAGTTGGAAGGACACTCATTCAACCATTTGACTTCATGATGACACAGAAACGCGTTAGCTAAGGTGGGACCAAGAGGCAGACCCATTTGAACACCTTCAGTCTGTTTAAAATATTCACCGTTGAATATAAATATAAGGTCTTCCACGGAAAATTTTAGTAGTTCTTTCATTTGACCTCTATTAAAACCCTGCACAGCATCAGTATTATTAAAAAGATTGTCAATACATATATCAATAGTTTCTGCAACAGGCACATTGGTAAATAAAGATTTTACATCGAAACTAGCCATTGTGTAAGAATTATTATTTAATGAGGTAATTTCTCTAACGAAAGAAAAAGAATCCCGTGCTGTATACAAATTATAAGTTATAGGTGATAGTATGGGAATCAAGAATTTTGAAAGGTTATAACTAAAAGTTCCTACAGCCGATAAAATTGGCCTAAGTGGACAATTAGGTTTGTGTATTTTAGGGAGTCCATACATAATGCCTGGGCTGGATCCAGAAACAAATAATTTAGAAAAAAACGTATCTGAGATTATATTATTAGATTTAAGTTTTCTAAGATACCTATTAATTTTATCTTCCTGTTTTAAAATTAAAGCAAAAATATCACCAGTTACTTTAATAAATCTAGTTGCATCATTTAAAATATCAAACATTTTATCGACATAAACATTCCTGTCCAAAAGAACAACGCTATTGCCTTTGTCTGGTCTTGTAACCACCAATGACTTGTCCAAAGACAGATTTCTTAGACTTTGAAAATCTTCCACCTCCATATTAGATCTATTGCCATAAGGGTTAAAAGCATAAAATGAAGTAAAAGCTAAATTACGTAAATTATTAGATAAAAAGTTAAAACCTTTACTATGTGGGTCAAAGAATGAATGTTTAAAAAGGTCCTTAAAAAATAACTCAAAGTTGAGGAAATAATCGTAAAAATTAAGTTTCTTTGGAGTAAGAGAGAATTTCAGGCCTTTACAATGGGCAGATTTTTTAATATCACTGAGAACTCTGGAAGAATATTAAAGATGAGATCATTAGCTGCTAGATTATTACTCGTATTATATCCTAATTTTTGGAGTTTCATGTTCTGAACAAAATTCACCCTTGCAATACATTTCAAATTGCCCGTCTGAATGACGTTCAAAAGATGTATTGAATCTATACCAAACACCAGAGACTTAAAATCACAAGTAGACCGATTAAGATCAATACAAGTGTGACCACTGTATGGGGTCATATACTGTATAGGAAAAACTAAAAGACATTTAAAATCTCGTATTTACGAACATCTCGGTAAATCGGTCCGTACAAATTTACCTCTTGGCAAACCACCTAATTCTCTCATACGTAATCACTCGCACAACAATAACCACCCAATTTCACAGTCTAATTTCGCCGTACTTGCTG
>JAJOZX010000671.1:102500-292500 GCA_023014485.1 Bathynomus jamesi
GCAACGATATGAGATGTAGCTCGGTTGCTGGTCTTTGTACGGTCTAAAGCTTGCGCTAATTCGGGAGTCATTATGTTTTGAGGTCTTGCTTTCTTCAATTGTGGTTGGGTGTCACCCTGAAAAAACTTTTTTAATTTTGAGATGTACTATTTTCCGAATGGATCGAATCGTTATCACTGCTGGCACTTGAATCTATTGTTGCAACTTTGCTTAATTGTTTTATTTCTTTTTCATGTTTTCTCTTGCGGCTAATAAAATTTTGTTCTCCAATTATCTAATTTCATTCCTTGATTGTTGTCACTTTATCAATGCCAGCTATGTGACCTATCCTTCTACTGCGCTGAGCAATAAGAAATTTCTTATCTTATTCTAGTTTCATCATACACAAAGAATTCTCGTGTGCAATGTCAAATAGTTCATTGAGTCGTAATGTGAAGTGTGTTCCATTGGAAATTTGCTTTTGAGATCGAGGGGACTTAATTTTTTGTAATGCTTTCCATTCACAATGAAGTTTGAGCAACCCCTTAATAAGATCATGTTCATGCGCAGTTGGAATAGTGGCTTTCTTCCAGAAACCTATAACACTGATCAAAGTGTTCTTAGCACTATCTTTCAAAGGGAACTTCAGTACTGAATGATGGTAAAAAAAATGTGCCAAAAGTTGCTGCTGAGAAGGGAGTTTATCGCCCAATATTTTTGGTAAAGTTGGACCAACAAGCCATATATCTGTTTTAGAACGAGTACTATAACAAGTACTAGCCATAATTGCAAAAAAATTTAAAATTTTAGGGCATGAAACTCCTAACCGTGAAATAAATGGAGCACGAATTACTACCACATACGCACTTACTCAGCATGTAGTTAACTGAGGATTTGAGTTGCAGCTTGCTCCTTGCCAGTTTTACAGACGCCAATAGTCACATGAAGTAGTTACATATATTGATATTATATCATAAAAACTCTACAACTATGTATCTGAAAACATGAATATTTCATATAAACATTTCAATAATAAATTTTGCAAATTTTGCAAAGAAATAAATGGAGTATTTTACTACTGATTAAAAGTACATTACTCTACATTTTTATACTGCCGTGCGCCACCCCTAAATACGGTTGGATTGCTTTAAAAAAAGGGCATGCTAAGTTTTCTCATGATAAAGAATAAAATTCGTCCTTCCGAACTCTAAAATTAAAAAAAATAATTTTTGTCTATATACTGAGAGCCACCTTAATATATATGCGTGTGGGTGTGTAAATGTGGGTAGCCTAAACACCAGAAGGAGTAGAGAGATCATTTACCTGCGGCGTCTCGAAGCTGAATTCTTCACTAGCCTTCCTGGGCGGCTTTAGCATCACAGACAGTTGATTTAGAAGGACAGCCAGTCGTATTTGGCGTACACATCTATTTCCGTGCATATACAGGTGAATTATCATCGCTATGCCTCAAACACACACACACACACACACACACACACACTGTATGAGTTTTATATATATATATTAGTGATGTAGCGGATGTCATTTTTTTCACATCCGCGGATGCGGATGCGGATGAGGATGTTTGATTTCAACATCCGCGGATGCGGATGCGGATGCGGATGTCTACATTTTCGTTATTTTTTAGGATATATTCGAGATTTGTTGTGTTTAACGTATATAATAAGTTATTATATAGAGAGAGCTGTAGCTATAATGTAGTATAATTGATTAATTGTACAATAATTGCTGTACTTTTCTATGAACATATAAAATAATATCAAGCATCTAACTAATATAGAAATCAATTAGTGAATTCGTCTGCAAATAAATTCGTTATATTTTGTCGAGTTTCAGCCACAATTAGAAACCATAATTGTGTTACCAGGATGCGGGACGTGAACCCAACTCAAATGCACCCCACCGACCTCTTTCCCCAACCTCCACCCTTATAGAAAGAGATCTTTAATTAGCTTGATAACTATTTATATTAAGTTTAAAGTTTTATTAGGCATATTTATAAATGAGTAATTAAAATAAAGTAAACTAAGATGTTCATCGTTTAATGTTCAAACTTAATTATAGGAAGGTTATGCTTAAGGAACATTAATTTTTCTGCCTTTTTCTGCTGCCAGTCTGTTTCTCTTTTCATCATATATTAATCCAGCACTGCTAAATAATCTCTCGCTTGGTACGTTTGTTGGAGGACAGGCTAAATGTTTCCTTGCAAGTTTACTCAAGTATGGATAGATATTCTGCGTATTTTTCCACCAACTACTAGGATTGTCACATGCAGCCAGGCGTTTTTCTTGGTGATAGCTCTCGATCATTTTTACTACATCTTTTGACATCGCGTAGGTCTCGTCATTGCTGCTTGACTCAAGAAACTGAGAGACAGATTCTGTGATAGATTTGCTTGTTGAAGGTGTTGGTTCTGTCACTGAAACTTTTATTCTTTTGGTGGGTGGCGAAGCGACAGATTCAAGAGATTGAAGCTCTTCAACTGCTTTGCCAAGTGATGATTTAACTCGTTCTAATGTACTAGGTGAAAATAACTTAGCTTTGTAACGTGGATCTAAGTAGGTTGCAAGAGAGTAACTTCATACAAGAATAGCCTCTCATCTTGTCGCTTGCATCACTTTTGCGCACAATGAACTAGTTCTATTAATATAGTAGAATTTGATAATTTCCGCTTATTAATGACGTTTTATCTCAACGGTCCACATCCGCACGACATCCGCAGTCCAAAGTGCGGATGCGGATGCGGATGCGGGTGCGAGAAAATGTGCGGATGTTCCGCGGATGCGGATGCGGATGCGGATGTGACCTACATCACTAATATATATATATATATATATATATATATATATGCCCTTCATTTCCATTAATATTTGTTTATATGGTGTAAATAAAACACAACTGCAGCGTTCTGACGATTTAATATACAGGGTGTCCCATAAGTCCGGCATCATAGGAAAAATAATAAAAAAAGGCAAAACAAAAGCTTTTATTCACAGAACGTGCTCAATATGTCTACCATTGTTTTCAATACACAAATTCAAACGTGATACCCAGTCAGCAAGCACACGGTGAATGATGTCAGGAGTAATGGTGTTACATGCCCCAATAATACGCTGCCGCAAATGTTCAACACTCCTTATTTTCTCTGCGTATACCAGCGCTTTCAAGTGGCCCCAGAGATAAAAATCTAGTGGCGTGAGATCCGGGCTTCTAGCTGGCCATTCCACAGGCCCTCAACGTCCTATCCAATGACCAGGAAATTGTTGGTACAGGTATTCCCTTACTTGGGTGCTGTAATGTGCAGGAGCGCCGTCTTGCTGGAACCATGTTGAAAAATTTCCTTCTTCGTTCAAGACACTGGGAAATGCTTCTTCCTTGAGCATACGTAGGTAGGTGCTTCCAGTGACATGTTCATCGAAAAAGAGGGGGCCTATGATGCGATCCTTCCAAATGCCACACCATACCATCACCCGAGATGCACCTTGTTCCTTTGAAGAGGTATACCAGTGAGGGTTGTTTTGAGACCAGTAGCGGGTGTTCTGTCGATTTACTTCACCATTTCCATAAAAAACAGCTTCGTCACTGAACAGAATGGTGGACGGGAAATTGGCATCCCGAGCATATTGTTCCGTAGCCCATTCACAAAATTCCCTCCGCCGGTCGGGATCATCTTCGCTTAATTTCTGTAGGATCTAAAGTTTATATGGATGCCATTTGTGAGCCAGAAGAATGCGATGGATGCTACTTTTCGACACTCCTGTCTCGGCGGACAATCGCCGAAGAGACTTATTGGGACTTCTGTTAAAATGAGCCAGGATAGCAGTCGCTGTATCATCGTCAGTGGACCTCCTTGAAGGTCCACTGCGTGGTTTATCTTCTATGTATCCTGTTTCCTTAAACTTTGGAACAAGTCTGCTAACACAACTCTGTGTTATTGGCTCGCGGTCTGGATGCAGTCTGTTAAATTCAGCAGCGGCCTCTCTTTGACTCCGATTTCCTATGAGTAGAATTATCTGGATTCGTTCTTCCTTGCTCACAGACATTATGGCCTGAGAAGAGAGAAAAATATGAATTATGGTTTGTAGGAAGAGAAAAATATGAATTTCTCCTATGATGCCGGACTTATGGGACACCCTGTATAGTGAAATACAAAATATGTATATACATTAGGTGCAAAAACAGTGATAATACGAATTATATACAGGGTGTTTCAGGAGGAAAGGTCAATACTTCGGGAAGTAATAGTATCGGTCATTGTGAGAAAAAAGTTCATATGAAAATGTGTCTAATTCTGAATGGTTACGGAGATAGAGCTGTTTGAATCTGATGCGCGCGCAGCTCTTCCTCCCCCTTCCCTCCCCTATAACCTTGAACCATGTAAGCTGTAATGTAAGCATGTAACATAAGCCAGTCGACAGCTAACTGTTGTGAGTGACATTGTTTGGTATTTGAAGCAGTATTAAGAATGCCACACACCTTCACACATGCCGAATATGCAGATATGGTGTATGTCTACGGTTTTTGCGATGGAAGTGCAACAGCTGCTCTTGCAGAATACCGTCGACGGTTTCCGAACCGCAGAATTCCGGATCGAAGAGTGTTTACCAGGGTTTTCAACACATTGCGTGAGATTGGTACACTTCCCAGCGCTCATGTTTCATCTGAACGTGAAGGTCGACAAGATGCGGATGAAGTGGTAACCATTCTTCAGTTGGTAGAGCGTAGTCCTACAACTATCTCACGAAGAATTTCTACACGTCTCGGTGTACCACACGCAAGAGTATGGCGAACATTACGTGAGGAAGGCTTGCATAAATATCATGTACAGCGTGTACAACACCTTCAACCAGGAGACGCTGCCATGCGACTGGAATTTTGTCATTGGGTAAATGCTAATCGCCGATTGCTTCGATTAATACTGTTCATCGATGATGCTACTTTCACCCGTGACGGTATCAACAACACTCGTAACTCTCATCGGTGGTCAGACGAAAATCCAAATGCCACTGTGGAAACAAATTTTCAACATCGCTTCTCTGCCAATGTGTGGTGTGGTATCATCGATGATCAGCTGATTGGCCCTGTTACTTTAGAGAATCGTCTTACAGGACAAAGTTACCGAGAATTTCTGCAAAATGAATTGCCAGGACTATTGGAGGATGTTCCTTTGGCTACACGCGCTGGTATGTACTTTCAGCATGACGGAGCTCCTCCACATTCTACTCGTCTGGTGATGAAATACCTAAATCAAACTTTCCCTGGTCGATGGATCGGCCGCGGTGGTCTCATTCAATGGTCACCAAGGTCTCCAGACCTCTCTTCGTTAGATTATTGTTTGTGGGGGTGGATGGAAAGTCAAGTTTACAAAAGAAAGGTGGATACACGAGACGAATTGCTCGCGCGCATTTTGGATGCTGCTGTCCGCATAAAAGAACGCCAAGATCAACTCAGACGAACAACACGCGATCTTCGCACACGAATTGCAAAGTGCATTGAGGTTGACGGTGGGATTTTCGAAAACGTATTGTAAACTGTAACAAATTTTCATTTCTGTATCTGATACCATTCAAAATGCCAATGTTTAAACATTAATTGTTAGGAACAGTAATTGGTTTCTCTTTCTTGATTACCATTAACGATGCTTTTGTATTTGTAGATTCAAACAGCTCTCTCTCCGTAACCATTCAGAATTAGACACATGTTCATATGAACTTTTTTCTCACAATGACCGATACTATCACCTCCCGAAGTATTGACCTTTCCTCCTGAAACACCCTGTATATTTACATCATAAATATCACAGCAGTAGGAAAATTGCATTAGACGCAGTAACAGGAATAATTGGTGTTATTTAACCCATGCATATATACTAGGGTGATTAAAAAATATCGATTGTTAGATTTTTTCCGGGCCACCCTCTAATTATGTTTAATTTGGTAAAAACGCAACATATACAAAATTTCAGGTGATTCTAATGTATTTTAGGGGTCGTTACCGTAATCTAAACTATTATTTTTCTGTTTACTTTCAGGAAATTGAGTTTTGAACTGTGACGTTTTTCTTATAATATCTGTTCCGTGTGATAAGTGCGTTAATGCACATAGAGCTAACAGTGCTGAGTGAACACAACACTCTTGTAACCATTTACACTCTGTTGTGATCGAATATTGAGGGCAACTGGCACTTGTACACTACTGTCAGTACAGCTATAATTCAGTAGTCGTCTGACTGTCGTGAGTGTAAGAGGTTCTGCTGTCGACTCTCGTCATGGAACCCCCACCATCTTCTAGCAGGGGCACTGCTATGCACACAAGAAAAGATACTAATGTTTGGCTTATTAGACAACCATCAGATACCCCTTAAAACAACAGTTCTTCCATCAAAGCGAGAAACTATGGCTTTGTTTATGGCTTACAGAAACAAAAACAAACAATTCGAGAAGCCTGCTTGTCTACTGCAAATGATGTGTTGGCAGTATGGGAAGGAGCACGAATTCCAACTAGAGAGAAGTCGCACGTTGTTGACAAAATTGAGAAACTGTTCAAAGAATGGCAAGGATTAAAGAAAAATAAAGAGAATAAGGCGAAACAATCAAAAAATCTATTAGACAAGCAAACCAAATGGAACCAAGAATTAGCTAGCCTATTTGATATAGCACATGCAGATGCTATGAAGCTAATTGATATTGAAGAAATAAGCTATTTCTAAAACTCCAGCGAGAACAGGGGCGAAAAGGAAAAATGGATGGGATTGATAAAGAGTTTGCAAAGAAAGAAAAGTATGCTAAGGAAAAGGAAGAACAATTAAACATAAGAAAAGCAAGAGAAATGTTGAGATTTGAAGAAACTTTAGTTCTCAGTGACTCAACTAGCAGTTCTGGTGCTGAAAGACGAAAGACAAGATCTGATGAAGAGTTTACGGTTGATCCTAGTGAACCATCCACCTCAAGACAGACTGTACGAAAGAAACAAAAGTTGCTTGATGATACATTGCTTGCAGCCCTTGATGTAACAAAAATGAGCAATAGAAGTGCATCATTAGTGATGATACCAACAATTGAAGGTCTTGGAAAAAATGCAGAAGAATTCAATTCTGGTGCTGAAAGACAAAAGACAACATATGATGAAGAGTTTACGGTTGATCCTAGTGAACCATCCACCTCAAGACAGACTGTACGAAAGAAACAAAAATTGCTTGATGATACATTGCTTGCAGCCCTTGATGTAACAAAAATGAGCAATAGAAGTACATCATTAGTGATGATACCAACGATTGAAGGTCTTGGAAAAAATGCAGAAGAATTCAATGTCAGTTATTCATCTATAAGAAGAGCAAGAGAAAAATTTGGGAAAAAATTTGGAGAAAATTTAAAGAAAGAGTTTAAAGCTGATGTTCCTTTAACTATTCATTGAGACGGAAAACTAATAGAAGACATAACAGGACGAGAAGTTGTTGAACGACTCCCTATAATGATTTCAGGAGATGGCATTGATCAACTTCTTGGTGTTCCAAAAATCACTGCAAGCACAGGAGAATTAACTGCAAATGCCGTCCACCAAGCTTGTTTGGATTGGGATATCTCAGACAAAATAAAATGCATGTGTTTTGACACCACAGCATTGAATACAGGTCGTAGAAATGGTGCCTGTGTTCTTCTAGAACAGAAAATGAACAAACGTATGCTGTGGTTGGCCTGCAGACATCAAATACTAGAAATAGTGTTAGAAGCTGTTGTTTCGCATTCATTGCCTGCATCATCAGGACCTGATATTGCAATTTTCAAACGATTTAGAATGAAATGGTCAAAATTAGACAAAAAACTACGGAACAGCATTAGATGATCCAAATACCATACCCAGTATTACTGACATAAAAGCAGAAGTGATTGAGTTTGCTACCATTCAACTTGAAGAACATCAACCTCGTGACGATTACAAAGAATTTCTGGAACTGACAATCATTTTCCTTGGTGGAGTACCAAAGAGGGGAGTTTCATTCAGAAGACCAGCTGGCGTTCACCGAGCAAGATGGATGGCAAAAGTCATTTATGCCATGAAAATTTGGTTGTTTAAAACACAATTTAAATTAACACCCAGAGAAGTAAAAGGCCTTTGAGATATCGGCCTCTTTGCTGAACACATATATGTTAAATCCTGGTTTACAGCGTCAGTTTCAGTTCTCGCTCCTCGTCTCGATTTATAGATGTTGAAGAAACTGCAACTGTACAAATTAAAAGATGAACGCATTGCAACTGTTGCCCTGAAGAAAATGATGAATCATTTATGGTATCTTTCAGAGGAGTTAATAGCCTTTGCTTTCTTTGATGATGGCGTGCTACACCAAACTAAAAACCGAATGAAGCAAGCATTGCAAAACGGCGCCGAACCAAATCCAGAGAAAAAAGCGGTTATTGACCCTGAAGTTATTGAAAACAGAGAACTGGAAGACTTTGTTAGTGCAAATACAAAATAATTTTTTAATAGACTTGGTTTACCATCAACGTTTCTTAAGAAGAACTCTGGAGAGTGGAGTGAAGATGACTGCTACAACAACGTAAAACAAGTCATAAGAAAAATTCAAGTTGTTAATGACAATGCAGAAAGAGGAGTTAGATTAGTCGATGAATAAAACAAACTAATCACAAATGATGAAGAACAGAAACAGTATCTCCTCCAAGTGGTAAAGAAATATAGAGCTGCTCTTCCAAATAAAAACAAGAAGACAATATCATCATTAAGAAATTAACAGTGAAATATAATGAACAAAAGGTTATTATTATGACGGAAGTCTTATTATTATTACAGAAGAACTGTCAATTTGAAAATGTAGAGTGGTTATGATAGGCCTACCGGGAATTTCCACTTAAAAAAAAGGTAACGCGCCGTATGCTTTACCTCAAGGGTGGTGTGGAAAGAGCATATACTGTATTTCTTATTTTGTGTCTGATTTTCAAATTATGGTAGCGACCCATAAAAATTAATTTTTTTAATTCAAAATTTGCATGCATTACTTTTTTACCAAATTACACATAATCAGAGGGTGGCCCGAAAAAAAATTCCAAAAATATTTTTCGGTCAATTTTTGAATCACCCTATAATATATACGTATCAAACATAATACTATCTGTATTATTTTTGATACATATAATATACATGTGTTAAATATCGCGCATGTATCTATTTTTGAAAAATAGATTGTGATTGATGAAAAATACGCTTATGTTAAGATGGTGGGAGAACAAACGAGAACTATTTCGACCTTTCTTTCGTAGATGTGCTCCCCCCTCACGATTTATGGAGGCCAATCTTGCCCGTCGTTATAGGTCATAAACTCATGTTTCCCCTGTGCGTGAGTGTGCAGGGGAGAACAATAGGGCCTGTAATCACTCAACCAACCAACCAGAGCTGTCGTAGCCGTTCGTCACGGTTGCAGAATATTGAAGATATATGAGGTGTGGAGGTTTCACAAGCTCCCCAACCTTTTCACACCATATATAAACACTTTTTTGAAGGATAAAGTAGGAGCATCAGTCTACCCGCGAGGAGTTGAGACCGAAAATGAAATATCGGCGTATATTCAACGCTACTGTGATTGTGAAGGGATACAACTTGAACGAGGCCAAATTGCGAAGAACCCTGGCAAGCGCTTTAGTGCGAAGTTGTGCCTAAATAGTGTTTGGGGGAAATTTGCTCCGAATACAGACAATGGGAACGTCCATCTAATCCAAAGTTATAACGAGGTGTGGGATTACGCCAACGCTCCCGATAAAGAAGTCATGGAGATTGTGAATGTGGGTAATACGTACATAATAAAGTACAACACAACCGAATTGGCTATAGATACATCTCGTGTTACAAACATACCTGTAGCCAGTTTCACAACAGCATACGCCCGCATCAAACTTTGGAGTCTACTGCATTCTCTTGGACGGAGGGTTCTGTAAGTAGACACAGATAGTGTGATATTCCACCTGTTGGGGAATTCCTCGAAGAGTTGACTGACGAGATCAAAGATGAGTATGGAGATAACGCCTAAATTGATTCTTTTGTCTCAACAGGCCCAAAAACTTACGGGGTACGGGCGAGGGTGGGGGAGGAAATGAAATATGTCGTGAAAGCTAAAGGCATCACTCTTAACCGGGCGAACCGGCGGATCGTCAACTTTGATTCGCTGAAGGAGCTAGTGAATTTAGAAGATGAGGGCGACCAACCACACCAACTGACCGTAGGGACTCATAACTTTCGAGCACAGAAGCTGGGGGCGTGAAGAAGCTTAGGGCGACGAAAGTGTGTCGTAACACATACAGGAAACGATACCAAGTGCCTGGCACTTATGATACTGTTCCCTTTGGATACTGCGAGGCGTGAATATTTGTTGTGCTATATTAGGCTATTTACGTGTTGAAGAAATTTTACAGTTTATTTATTTTTCTATTTATTACATGTATTTGTTTCAGCTGGCGCTTTATTTTCTTCTTTGTGTGTGGTGTGTGTGTGTGTGTACAAGAAAAACTCTAGCACCACCCACTGCATGTTGCTGCAAAATAAAAAGAGTCACGTGACTCCTGCTAATCGGGATATGTCTCTTCCCTGCGTACTCAGTTGACCCACGCAAGCCTTGGTTCTCAGAGGTGTCTTTTTAACCGTTAAAGAATTCTCACGAAGAAGAAAAAATAACGATGGTGGTCAATGATATTGCATGCTCTACATTCCTGAGGTTATACTCGCTAAAATCTATAGATGTGGTGAACACAAAGAATTTCTAGTCATCCTTCCTTTGAAACCTTTAAGACCACAATAAATCGTGCAAAGCGTGAGGAGCACGATGTCCAAATACTCTATGAATATTCTGGTGAGAGCATTGCGGGGTTTCGCGGTACACAAGATGTAATGGATTATGCTGCAGGATTAAACTGCACTAGGGAGCTCATATATCGTGAAGTGAGGAATTCACGCTTGCAGAAGAGAAGCGAAGGATCTGGGTTGTGAACTTTGTTGATGATTGGTGTGACAGGAGATATTACACCATGTTACATCACACCGAGTACGCGCAAACTAGGGTCGTGAATGTAAATCTTGTGATTATCGACAATATAAAATATTTCTACATTACGTCCATGTACTAGGGGCACTCAATATTTTTTGCCCAACCCTTTTTTCTTAGCTAAATAATAGGCCATGGGGGTGAAATGTCCTTTGGGCAGTAAGTTTAAACTTTCTGCCCTTCACATAAACGGATTTTTCCAGTTTGAACGTCCCCTCCTTGTATAAAACCGCTTTTAAATGCCCTTGTATAAAACTGATGTTTAACACAGTTTCGAAAATGGCGTCTGACACTGATGTGTGTCGTAAACAGAGAGCTGTTATCGAGTTCTTAACCGCAGAGAAGGAAAGAGTTGGAAATATTCACAAACGTCTACAAAACTTTTACGGAGATGCTGTTGTTGATCAAAGCATAGTTGGACGCTGGTCTAAACGTGTGAGATCATCGGAGAGGGGGAGAGCCAACCTCGATGATGAGTCACGCAGCGGTCGCCCGGCATCGGCTGTCACATCTCACACTGTGCAACGTGCTAACAGCATCATTCGATCAAATCTGCGCGTCACATACAAGGAGCTATCACTGGAGCTACGAATTAGTGAAGGGAGTGTGAATACGATAATTCAGCAACTGGGATACTCAAAAGTGTGTTCACGGTTTGTTCCTCGCGAACTGACTAAAGATCACAAAGCCCAAAGAAAAGAAATTGCTTCTGAGTCGTTGGTTCGATACGAGACGGACGGGGATGACTTCCTTTCACGAATTGTGACTGGGGATGAGACTTGGGTACACCACTTTGAACCTGAAACAAAACGCCAATCCATGGAGTGGTATCACGCAGACTCCCCACGCAAGAAAAAGTTCAAAATAGCTCCCTCTACACGAAAGGTTATGGCCACCATCTTCTGGGACATGAAAGGGGTGATTCTGGTAGACATTATGAAGAAAGGACGAACAATCAAATATTGCTACCCTATAGAAACTCCACAGACGTATAAAGCCAGTTCGACCGGAGAGGAAACTGGAAGACGTCCTTCTTTTGCACGATAACGCAAGACCACACAACAGTTTGCAAACAAGAGAGGGCATCACAAAAATGAGCTTGACTGTGTTACCCCACCCCCCATACAGCCTAGATCTGGCACCTTCAGACTTTCATTTGCTTGGGCCAATGAAAGATGGTATTTGTGGAAGAAAGTTTCAGAGTGACGATGAGGTTGTTGACGAGGTTAAGAGGTGGCTCCAGCGGAACCCAGTGGACTTTTACCAACAAGAAATAAGGGCACTTGTTTCGAGGTGGAGGAAAGCGTTGAAAAGGATGGAGACTGTGTGGAAAAGAAAAAGAAAAATTTGTAGAAAAGGTATGTAACTACTTGTGTACAAAGTTTCTGGAACTTAAAAGGAAACTTGGAAAGAAAAAAAAAGGTAGGTCAAAATATATTGAGTGGCTCACGTATATTATGACGAGGTGCGCAGTGAAGTTGTAGCTAAATGCTTGGGCGAATTTTTAGTGCGTATATGGACGAGTATAGTTTGTCCAGCAAAAAGGACAAGTATGGCCACATTTATCTCTCAAATAGATTGCCTGAATGTTAATAAAATGTGTATAGTTCGAGAAAGTACAATGATGAATACCCCTGAACTAGATGTATGGTGCGCATTGCAGGCAGTGGGTGTGATAAAACATTAAAACCGATATTATTTCATGTATCGCAGATGGAAAAATTCTCTAAACACTTACACAGTATAATGGGATACAAATATTAGGATGATTCGCGCCTGGAATCGCTCATGACGCAACCCCGTGTGACTCATACCCGCCCCATGCCTCCCACCTCCCCAACCACTCGCACGTCACTCCGAGTCCAAAAACAGCGCGTCGGCTGCTTATAGTCGCCTCAGAGCTTGACCCGACTGGACGTTCTCACCTCGCAGTATCAATAGAAAACTATTAGAAGATGGAGCTTCCGTTGAGCAGCATCCTCAATGCAGTATACGACGTGTCCGTGTTGAAGTCTGTGCGTGTATTCAGGCGTAATAACTGTGCTGTTAATTATGTACTTGAAATGAAATGTAGACATTCAAACTCGGGTAGACGCAATGTTATTTATTTAAGTGTTGAAGAGATGAATATAATCTTCCTTTTGGTTGAGAAGTGTGGCGAAGACAGTTATAAAATACCTGCAGGTGTAGGCACAAAAAGAGAGCAGATTAGCGATGCACCCTCATACGCCATTATTTGCACGCTATCCGTAAATCGTGATACAAAACAACCCTCCGTTGATATACGATTGATGTGGAGGAATGCTGCTGACAATAACGCCCTTATCCCCACGCGAAGCCGTTTCATTCTCGACAGAATGTTTGAAGTCGTCGGTTTCCGTAAACTAAAACCTATATTAGACGCTCGTGTTGCTGATATGCGTTATTTTGAAATGGTGCTTGAATACGCGTACACCGTCCTACTCGATGATTTTACCAAGTGTAGAGCCGAACAAGGCGAGGATGGTTTGGAACTGGCTGCTTATTTAGAAGGTGCAGACTCCTCGAAATATCATGAACTTTGGTACATAGGGCTACAACGGTACAGGGCTGAACTCACATTCACTGTTCACCCTGAAGAATTATTTCTTTATATAGGCACAGTTGTCGGCATGATTTAGAAACGTACTGCAATTGCTGGTATAAGTTGTGAAGAAGAATTTACAGTTGGAAAGGTCAGTGCTGAAAGAGTAAACACCCGTTTACTTGTGTAAATGGTGATGCTGTAGCAAACGATGTCAACTTCGTACGTGCTTTTGACTGTATTCTATCCGCGTTTAAAGAGCGTGATAGTTTGTCCCCCAATTGTAAAGTAGGTACAAAAATAGTGTTAAACGAGTTGAAAGCCCTTCATATTGAATACAGATACCCGCATACTTTGAGTGGTGAATTAATGTTAAGTCGCATTTATTGTGTAGTACAAAGCAATGAGGATGTAAGTGTGGACTCGATTACGTGCGAGTTTACTCTTTTATTTAAGCATGGTAGAACTTAAAGCATGTATTTCCATTTTTGACGCGTATATATATATTAAATGTGTATTTTGTTGTATATAGAAATCTCCTGTACTAACTGTATTATTTTTTGTTTTGATATATATATATATATATATATATATTATATTATACTAAACATGTGCTGTGTATTTTGTTGTATATAGATTTCTTCTGTACTATCTATATTATTTTTGATACGTATGCATACATGTGTTAAATAACAACAAGTATTCCTGTTTTTGCGTCTAATGCAATTTTCCTCGAATGTTGTGATATTTTTTATGTAAATATATACAGTATAATTCGTATTAACACTGTTTTTGCACCTAATGTATATACACATTCACGTGGCCGCCGATTTATGCGGTAGTTACGTTCCTGGAAATTGGTGCATAAAGTGAAATCGCATAAATCGAAAGCGATAATCCCATAGAAACCCATATTATAAATTTTGTTAGGTTCCCAGACCAATCATAGAAGACGTATTACTCTTAGTACAGAGCTAAAATATGTATATAAAATAGGTGTTTATATATAATGCAAGATTAAATTCAGGTAAATGGGTAAATAAAGCAACCAGCAAAACCAATAATTGTACAAAAACATTGTTTAATCTTACCTTATACATATTCAATCGATCATTACAGGCAGGGTTTGGATGAGTAAAGATGCCTTCTTAATTATTAATTCCTTAACAGTATGTACGTAACGAAATATTTACAAAGTCTATATACAAAGGACACTGAATGGAGGATTTATTCGTCATCTGAAGAAACTTCTTGCGCAGATGCCGAGGGAACATAAGTGGCAGATGTGATGTTGATGGCTTAGGGTCCTTCGGATTATGTTCCACAAGAAACTGGTCCAAGCTAAGCTGCTTCGCATTTAGGACTTTGTGGTCGAGCATGATTTGGTAGCAAATCAGCTTCGACTGCTCGTCGGACCTTCTGCTTCTCGCGAAATCGAAGTCCTCTTCGGATAGGATATCGAGAGCCGAGTTAAGCTTTTGAAAGAACTCGCGAAGTTTCTGTACTGTGAACAATTTTTCTTTTCGAAAATAAAATTTTCATGTTTTTAAACCAAACTACAATCATTTATTTGATTAATGACAGTGTTTTTAAATATTGTTGGAAACTTCACAACCGAAAAGTTGGCTGAAAATGATTCGCATAACTCTGAAAGTAGGGTGCGCATAAAAGTGAAAGTGGTAGCAATTCGTCAACCGCATAACTCTGAAAACGCATAAACCGAATAAGCATAAACCGGGGGCCACCTGTATTTTGTATTTCAATATACTGTACGTACATATATTAAATCGTCAACGCCTGCAATAGTGTTGTATTTACGCCATATAAACAAATATTAATGGAAATAAAGGGCATATATATATACAGTATATATATATATATATATATATATATATATATATATATATATATATATATAAACGATACAGTGTGTGTGTGTGTGTGTGTGTGTGTGTGTGTGTGTGTGTTTGAGGCATAGCAGTGGTAATTCACCTTTATATGCACATAAATAGATGTGTACGCCAAATACGACTGGCTGTCCTTCTAAACTAACTGTCTGTGTTGCTAAAGCCGCCCAGGAAGGCTAGTGAAGAATTCAGCTTCGAAACGCCGCAGTGAAAGGATTCTTTACTCCTCGTGTTTAGGCTACCCACATTTACACACCCACACGCATATATATTTTTTTTTGTGGGCCTGAGCAGCTAGGTTAGGTTACCCACTGGAGTACACATACATACAACTCATATATATATATACACATATAAAATAAGCTTTGCTATATATGCATACACACCCACACGCATATATATATATATTTGTGGGCCTGAGCAGCTAGGTTAGGTTGGTTAGGTTAGGTTGGGGGGTTGAGGGGGTTAAAACACTCATCATGTAGTATGCAATTGCAATGCAACATTGCAATGTTGCATGCAGTTGCATTGCATTCGGGATTTTTTCGGTAATACTACTATTGATACTAAATTTATTGTCTTTGGTAACACTGAGAGACACTGACTGAGGCGTGTTGTGGCGAGCTGGCTGGATTCGAGTCTCAGGTGTAAACACTGCGCCAAATTACTGTTAACTCGGTGTCATAATCACGGATAAGTGCGCAAGTCACAATTAGTAAATCACGGTTAACTCGAATTATGGATAACTGCCTAATATATATATATATATATATATATATATTACCACGCATGACTTTAAAAAATGCAACAAAATTAGCTCTAAGAGACTTCGAACCCGAGAGCTCTTGAGTAGCGCAGTGGTCAACGTCTGCGAATTCTACTCAAGAGGTCCTGGGTTGAAATCATAGTGGAGCTAAAAATTAGTGGTCTCGACCGGGCTGTACCAGTGCCCACCATTTCTTTTGAAGTTCAGTCCACACCAGTCCAGTTCCATGATTAATATATACCGTAAAATTCGGTGTACAAGTCGACGTGGTGTATAAGTCGACCCAAGATTTTGGTTAAGAAATTCGTGTTTCAAGATATATCCTTTGTATAAGTCGATCCCCCACTCCTCCAATAACCTCCTCCACTCCTCCACAAAGCGAATGAAGTATGATGCTGGCTTTAAACTGAAAGTAATTGCTTATGCATGTGAGACAAATAACAGTGCTGCAGCAAGAAAATTTGGAATTAATGAAAAGTTAGTGCGAGACTGGAAAAAGAATCGATGTGTTTTAAGTGAAATGCCAAAGTCTAAATGTGCGTTACGAGGCAAAGCTTGTCAATGGCCTGCATTAGAGGATTACTTAGCAGATTGGATAAATGAAAATCGTGAAATTGGGTTAGCTGTAACGCGACCTAGCATACGTATGCCGGCACTTAAGTGGGCCCGATCACACCCAGATGAAAGTGAAGACTTTAGGGCAACAGTGAGTTGGTGTGATCGTTTTATGAATAGGAAGAATTTAGTATTACGGCAGAAAACTAAGATTGCACAAAAATTACCTAGTGACCTAGAGAATAAAATTGTAAATTTCCACAGGTTTATTATTGGACTGGGAAAACAGCAAAATTTCCAGCTAAGTCAGATTGGTAACATGGATGAGACTCCATGCTTTTTTGATATGCTATCAAATAGAACAGTACACTCTAAAGGTTCCAAGACAGTTTTAATAAAAAGTACAGGACATGAGAAAACAAAATTTACTGTGGTATTAAGTTGCCTTGCTGATGGCACAAAGTTGAAACCAATGGTGATTTTTAAAAAAGACAATGCCACCATTGAAATTTCCAGCAGGCGTGTTTGTTCACGTTCATGAAAAAGGATGGATGGATGAAAATTGAATTCATTTATGGATTGAAAATGTATGGAATCGGCGCCCAGGCGGATTGAGTGAAAAATCAATGTTAGTATGGGATGCATTTCGAAGTCATTTAACAGATAGTGTTAAAAAACATTTACAGAGCAATAAAACTGAATCTGTTGTTACTCCTGGAGGTCTAACGTCTGTGCTTCAACCTCTTGATGTATGCATCAATAAGCCATTTAAGGACAAAATGCGTATGCAATGGAATAACTGGATGTCTGAGGGCGAAAAGTCTTTCACAAAAGGTGGTAATATGCGTGCCCCATCGCTAGATGCTTTATGCAGATTTGTGATAAATTCTTGGGAAGCCATTGGAATTGAAATTGTTCAAAAATAATTCAAAAAATGTGGGATTAGTAATCAAATGGATGGGATGGAAGATGATTTGTTGTGGAGATAGTGATAACGAAGAAGATGCAGTTAACAATTTAAGCGATTCCAATTCAGATTCAGATACATATGGCGACCTTGATCCTAATCCTAACTAAATTTTTAAAGTTTTGTATTGTCTTTTAACCTTTTAACTGAGTTTTTAATAAATAAAGTGTAATTCAATATCTGTATTTGAGCTCATCCTTGATCATGTGCACCAGTTTACCTCTCTTGGATTAAGGTTCTGATTTCATACTTGTTGTATAAGACGACCCTAAAATTTAAAGATATTTTTTAAGCCTTTAAACATCGACTTATACACGGAATTTTACGGTATATATATATATATATATATATATATATACACACACACACAGGGTGAGTCATGACGAAATGTCATAACTTCGGCAGCTTATAGCTGAGGTCATTCCCAGTCAAAAACTTCATATGAACATAGAGTAGGTCTGATTCTTAACGGTTATGGAGCTATGGATGTTTGAATGTTTAAAAATAAGAATAAGCGAACGAATGATTACCCTCGGCCTCACTACACATCGCGGCTCGTCTGTGAATCGCGCGTGTAGCTCGCACTCGTTCATTACGATTGTCCTTTATAAGGGCTGCAGCATCCAAAATGCGACGTAGCAATGCATCTCGTGTTTCCACTTTTTTTCTGGTACACCAGCTCTTTCATGCGCCCCCACAGATAAAAATCGAAAGAGGTTAGGTCCGGAGACCTGCAAATTTTTTGCACCACCACGACCGATCCATCGACCAGGGAAGCAATCATCGAGATACGTTCTCACTGCACGGCTAAAATGGGGAGGAGCTCCGGCTTGTTGGAAGTACATACGTAATCGTGTTGTCAAAGGTACATCTTCTAACATTGGCGGCAGTTTGTCTTAAGAAATCGTAGATAAATGAAATGTCACCTGCCAATTTTGTGCACCACCATGACCGATCCATCGACCAGGGTTGAAAATTACTTTCCACAATGGCATGAGGATTCATTTCTGACCACACATGTGAATTGCGAGTGTTGTTAACACCGTCGCGGGTAAATTGAGCCTCATTACAGAACAAGACGTATCGATGCAATTGTCAATCGGCATTGAGCCAATTACAAAATTCCAGCCGCTGGGCACGATCCCCAGGTTGGATGTGCTGAACGCGCTGTACGTGGTATAGATACAGGTCTTCTTCGTGTAACGTTCTACATACTCTCGTTTGAGGAACTCTAAGACATGTGGAAATCCTTCGTGTACTAACATGAGAAGTCCGCTGTACCATCTGAATAATGTTTTCTTGTTCAGCTACATCTTGTTGTACCGGACGCTCAGATAAAACAGTAACGCTAAGGAAATGAACTGTTCTCTCGCAATCTCCGGAAAACGTTGCTAAACACTCGTCGATCCGGAATTCTTCGATTTGGAAAACGTCGCTGGTATTCAGCGACAGCAGCAGTAGTATTTCCATCGCAAAATCTGTAAACATACACCATATCGCCATATTCGGCATTTGAAAACGTAAAAGGCATACTGAACGCACAAAATATCAACTGCACGCTGTGAAACAAACAATCTACGGGGTGCTACTGCAGTATGCGGTCTACCTACGATTCGGCGGTCTACCTTTTAATTATAGCTTCTTATCTTCTTATTATTTTAGTATTAGGTTAATTGTACGCCCTTGACGATTGGTTAGGTTAAGTCGTGATATTTTCGTTAAAACTAACGAAAATATCACGACTTAACCTAACCAATCATCAAGGGCGTACTGTAGTATGCGGTCTACCGTTAAGTATGCGGTAGACCGCATAATTCCTTAATTATAATTCCTTAATGTTTAACTTCTTTAATAATTCCTTAATTGTGTAAATTAAATTATAATTCCTTTCAGTTCATTTTCAATTCCTTTTAAATATTTTGAACGGTAGACCGCATATACTACAGTAGAAACTTAACGGTAGACCGCATACTACAGTAGAAACTTAACGGTAGACCGCATACTACAGTAGCACCATCTACGGCGTAGTTAGTTCGGTTCGGTACGTAACCGTCAATTCAGTTTAAGGTCACGCATGCGAATGCTTGAAATTCAAACATCCATAGGTTCGATTCATAACGGTTATGGAGCTACGTTCATATGAAGTTTTTGACGGGAAATGACTTCAGCTATAAGCTCCCGAACTTACGACACTTCGTCGTGACTCACCGTGTGTGTGTGTGTGTGTGTGTGTGTGTTTGTGTGTGTGTGTGTATTTTATATATACACACACACGAGGCGTCGCGAGTACGAGGGGTAAACTCGACATACTGGCGATTTTGCGATTGTTCCATGAATGAATAGTAACTGTTCAATCCTCTCCCAATCCACAGACAACGTGATTTACTAAACACCCGACTCATACGCTCAAAATGTAGTTATTTTCAATGCGTGTATTTGCCCTATGTGCCCCTCGTACACAATAGTCACAAAGTTCAAATATGTCTATCTCAAAACTGGTTTGGCGAGTTCGCCCCTCGTACTCGCGACACCAAATATGATGCAAACCCACAAGGAAAAGGAAAAATGATTGCAAGGTTTTTCATGTATTCCACAGTACACCTCGAGAGGGAATGAAGGGAAAAGGCAAGATAACAAACATATATGCCTATGTACAGTTGCCCGCAAATGTAATGTTCCTCGCCTCACAGACGACTCCGTACATGTGGCAACGCCGCAGTGATAGTCAAGGTACCCCAAATGGGGGGAAGGTGAGGTGGAGGGGGTACAACCGAGTCCAACAACATATAACACAGACATATACTGTATATCTAATAGACAATTGAATGTGCAGTCATTGACATACAGGCAATTATAATGTAATGTCTGTGTTCATGAAGATAAACAATTAATATGATCGTGAACAGCATTGAACTCCATGTGTAGATATATATATATATATCTACAGATCTACAAAAGCTAAGGCTAACAAAGACCCTAAGATCCACTCTAAGGTTAGCCCGAGAGAAAGGAAAGAGGAGGGGGTTAAAAGAGGAGAATAAGGGGTTAAGTACGTAGCAAAACCCATCATTCTTGGGTTAAAATTCATTCAGAAAAAGAGAAAGAAAGACTCACCATCATCATCCGCCGGCCACTGCCGACAAGTCGGAAAAATAGACGAAGAGAATAGGAAAGGGGTGGAAGATGAAAAGAAGTAAAATAAGAACGCTTACAAACCATGCAAACAGTCTTAACTCACTGTCATACCATGCAAACTACAGACGTGTAAGTAAAGAGTTACATACATGCAGGTAAGGAGAGGATAAGGAAAAAAAAAGTAGGTAAAGTATAACAAAAAGTGGGTTAGTTTACGCTACGAGCTACATCTACGTTCGTGTTAGTCTAATTTTTTTTTTTAAATAATTTTATTGCTGGCATCACACGCTGGCATGTCACAAGCTGGCATTATCGACAACAGACTCATCCCCGATCACCTCCCCCAGAGCTCCTGTTGCTAATTGTTTTTTTTATTTTAAACAACGTTAATATTTTTAAAATGCCGATCTAGACGGTTCTTAAACATATTAACGCTGGTAGAGTTCAAGACGGGCACGGGAGGCTTATTCCATTTATCAATTACTTTAAACGTAAAGAGGTTTTTAGCGATATTAGTAATGAAACGTCTGCCACGCAACTTATATCAGTTATTACGAGTATTGCTATTATCGAAAGTGAAAAGTTTGTCAAAATTTACGTTATCGATGTTATTAACGATTTTTAAAACTTCAATAATCTCTCCCCTTAATCTCCTAGTTTCGAGTGAATGCAAGTCTAACTCTTTAATCCTATATTCATAAGGCTTGTTCCGCAATGACGGAATTAGTTTCGTGGCACGAAGCTGAACCCTTTCTAACCTATCAATATCCTCATGCAAATACGGGCACCAAAACTGAACGGCATATTCTAAATGAGGCCTGACTAGGGACTTGTAAAGTGGCAATATAATATCCTTCGATTTAAATTCGAAATTACGCGCTATGAAGCGTAACATCGTATTAGCTTTTGCGCAGGACTCCAGGAACTGGTTCCTAACATTTAAATCCTTAGATACGCGCACACCTAAATCTACTTCCTCGTCAATGCTCGCTAACTCTCTATCATGCATCGTGTACGTGTAATTATTGTTACGAGAACCTATATGCAAAACTTTACATTTGTCTACGTTAAATTGCAATTGCCACTTATCCGTCCACTCCATAATCCTATTTACATCGTCTTGGAGCCTATTTCTATCGTCCTCGTTAACAACCTTACCGCCTGTTTTAGTATCGTCCGCGAATTTTGACACGTTACTGGTCAATCCTACATCTATATCGTTAATGTAGATTACGAATAGCAATGGGCCTAACGCTGAACCCTGAGGGACATCGCTACCTACATCCAGCCACCCTGATTCTCTACCATTAACAACGACCATCTGTCTCCTAGCACGAAGCCATTCCTCTAACCAGTTAGCTACCTGACCGCGTATACCGTGCGCTTTAACCTTCGCAATTAATCTTCTATGCGGAACTGTATCGAACGTTTTTTTAAAATCTAAATAAATAACGTCAGCCGCTCCATGCCTATCGTATTCGCGCACTATTTCGTTATAAAATTCTAACAAATTAGTTAAACAAGATCTATGGCGTTGAAACCCATGCTGACTACTATTAATCAAATCGTGACTTTCTAAGTGATCGATGATACGATCCCTAACTACGGATTCCTAAAGTTTACCGACAATTGACGTTAAGCTAATGGGCCTATAATTGCTAGCTACTCTGCGGTCGCCTTTTTTTAAAATGGGCGTGACGTTAGCTAATTTGAAGTCTTCAGGAATAATCCCCGTTTCGAGTGACTGATTAAAAATCTTCGTTAAGGGGCCTACGATAACTTCTTTCAAATCTTTCAGATGTCTAAGATAAAACGCGTCAGAGCCTGGAGCCTTGCTAACTTTGAGCTTATCGATATAATGCGCAAGCTCACCCTCGTAAACAGTTATTTCATCCAAAATAGTCTCGCTGCTAAATAGAACGATATCGTCCACATTGGGGACATTATTGATGTCTTCTACGGTAAAAACTGTCGCAAAAAAGTTATTAAAAATACCCGCCATTGCCTGAGCGTCGGAAGCCAAAGCGCCATTATCGTCCACGAAAGGGCCTATATTATCTTTTATCGGCTTACGATTATTCATGTAATCGAAAAACTTTTTGGGGTTATGTTTCCTATCCGCAGCTATAAGTATCCCTAAATTACCCTTAGCATTCCTAACTGATCTTTTAACCTGACGTCGAAGCTCGATATATCTATTAACATTAACTACCATGCCATTGCGCTTATTAAGTCTATACGCTCTGTTACGCTCGTTTATGAACGCGCCTATTTCCCTAGTCCACCACTTGGGCCTACCATGATTTCTAGCGCGCTTTGGCCTGCGAGGAATACACTCCCTTTCGATATTCAAGAAACTATCTTTAAACGCTCACAATGCAAATTTGCGTCATTACCCATAAATAAGTTATCCCAGTCCACTACTCCCATCCTATCCGCAAAACTATCAAAATTGGCCCTACGAAAATCAGGGACTTCTATTACGTTACTATCCTTAGTGTTTTCTATCAATAACTTAAACCTAATAATTTGATGATCACTACATCCTAAACTCTCCCCTACTTCTAAACCTTCGACTATATTTTCGCCGTTCGTCATCACCACGTCTAAAATATTGTCACAGGCAATTATAATGTAATGTCTTTGTTCATAACGATAAACAATTAATATGATCGTGAACAGCATTGAACTTCATGTGTAGATATATATATATATACTGTATATATTCCGCGCAAGACGAGAGAGATTCGTTCTCTCTCTCTCGTCTTGCGCGGAATATCTCCTATACAAGCGTCGTTCTTTACGTTAATTATACTGCGTGTTTGCAGTTAAATGTATATATATATATATATATATATATGCCCGGTTAGGTTAACTGAATGCCCGGTTAGGTCAACTGAATGCCCGATTAGAGTAACTGAATGTCCGGTTAGGTTAACTGTACGCCCTTGACGATTAGTTAGGTTAAGTTGTGATATTTTCGTTAGTTTTAACGAAAATATCACGACTTAACCTAACCAATCTTCAAGGGCGTACAGTTGACTTTACCGGGCATTCAATATTTTTACCGTAGGTTTCGATATATATTATATATATAGATAATATATATATAATATATATATATATATATATAGATAGATAATATATATATATATATATATATATATATATATATATATATATATGTATGACCTCGGAGGGTGACGTCACATATCCTATGTTCTTCCCCGGCCTCAGTTACCCCTATCCCCCAGGTCTCATCCAAATCTGGCCAGTGGTTTGGCCGGCCAAAAAAAACAAAGAAAGAAACTTCGCAGGCAGTTCGACCGTCACAATTATTAGTATAGATATGGTTCCATTATGATTACTGCAAGTTTATATGAATAGATACCACACAACAACTTTTTATATACTAGTGAATTTGAACCAAAAATAGACATTACACAACCAATCTCCACACTCCCTCATTCCCTTCCCCACCCACCAGTCTTCTCTCTATTACGCTTGCTCATCATTATCATATATTCATCATCCTTTTTAGATGTTTTTCGCTTCCATCCTCAACCTGTTTTGTTCTTCACATCCCCAGTTTGTGAGTGGTGAGAAAGTGTTTTGGAAAGAGTAGACCAATGGTTCCCAACCTTTTTTGGACCAACGCCCCCTCATGTCCATCAATATTTGCTTGTGCCCCCTCATAAAGATAATAAATAATATAACAGGATAAGTGATTTATTAATAGAAGGTAACAATTTTAGTTTCCTAGCGCCCCCCTAAGATTCTCAAACGCCCACGTTGGGAACCACTGTAGTAAACAATGATACTCCAGCTTTAGCAGCTATTTTTTTTTAGTGTTGCCTTTTTATGGAGAACAATAATTTTCAACCTATTCTTGTATGAAATTACTTAATTTGGAGCCATCATACTGTCTTATCTGTAAAAAAATTAGAACATAAGACATTTTTGTATTAAAGTTTAACAAATAAGATGGTATTTTTAAAGAAACTTGCGATTACATAAGGGTATAAACAACATGTGTGAGTCATTAAATCTATAAAACCTGTTAATACATCAAACTATTTCGAGACTATTTTTACTGAAATAACTGTTTACGAGGGTGAGATTGCGCATTATATCGATAAGCTCAAAGTTAGCAAGGCTCTAGGCCCTAACGCGCTTTATCCTAGGCATTTGAAAGATTTGAAAGAGGTTATCGTAGGCCCATTAAGCCCATTAACAAAAATTTTTTATAAGTCATTGGAAGCAGGGATTATTCCTGAAGACTTCAAATTAGCTAACGTTACGCCTATTTTATAAAAGGAGGCCGCACAAGAGCTAGCAATTATAGGCCTATTAGCTTAACGTCATTTGTCAGTAAACTTTTGGAATCCGTAGTTAAGGATCGTATCATTGATCATTTAGAAAGTCGCGATTTGATTAATGGTAGTCAGCATGGGTTTCGACGCCATAAATCTTGTTTAACTAATTTGTTAGAGTTTTATAACGAAATAGTGCGCGAATGCGATAGGCAAAGAGCGGCTGACATTATTTATTTAGACTTTAAAAAAACATTCGATACAGTTCCGCATAGAAGATTAATTGCGAAGGTTAAAGCGCACGGTATACGCGGTCAGGTAGCTAACTTGTGAGAGGAATGGCTTTGTGCCAGGAAACAGAGGGTCGTTGTTAATAGTAGAGAATCAGGGTGGCTGGATGTAGGTAGCGGTGTCCCTCAGGGTTCAGCGTTAGGCCCATTGCTATTCGTAATCTACATTAACGATATAGATGTAGGATTGACCAGTAACGTGTCAAAATCGCGGACGATACCAAAATAGGCGGTAAAGTTCTTAACATGAACTATAGAAATAGGCTCCAAGACGATGTAAACAGGATTATGGAGTAGACGGATAAGTGGCAGATGCAATTTAATGTAGAGAAATGTAAAGTTTTGCATATAGATTCTCGTAACAATAATTACATGTACACAATGGACGATAAACAGTGAGAGAGCGTTGACGAGGAAGTAGATTTAGGTGTACGCATATCTAAGGATTTAAAAGTTAGGAACCAGTGCCTGGAGTCTTGCGCAAAAGCTAATAGGATGTTACGCTTCATAGCGCGTAATTTTGAATTTAAATCGAAGGATATTATATTGCCACTTTACAAGTCCCTAGTCAGGCCTCACTTGAAATATGCCGTTCAGTTTTGGTGCCCGTATTTGCGTGAGGATATTGATAGATTGGAAAGGGTTCAGCGACGCGCCACGAAATTAATTCCGTCACTACGCAACAAGTCTTACGAAGATAGGATTAAAGAGTTAGACTTGCATTCCCTCGAGACTAGGAGATTAAGTGGTAGGATTATTGAAGTTTTCAAAATCATTAATAAAATCGATAACGTAAATTTTGACAAATTGTTTATTTTCGATACTAGCAATACTCGTAATAACGGATTTAAATTACGTGGTAGACGTTTCATTACTAACATCGCTAAAAACCTTTTTACGTTTAAAGTAGGGTTTCTCCTTATTTGCAGCTTTCTTAATCCCGGGAATTCCCGGAAAAATGAAGCCAATTCCCGGGATCCCGAGAAATCCAGGAAATGGTTGTATATTTAAAAGAACAGTAATTTTTTTATTGTTCAATGATAAAATACCCTTTTAGAAATGGGATAACCAATTACTTATGCCTAGATGACCACTTTTGCATTGTAATACTTGAAATGAGTTTACTAATCAGTGGTAGCTATTTATTATTTATTAAACATGATATTTATCATGCTATTCATCTGCAGGGGACAAATAAAAGCTAAAATATTATATTCCTTTAATTATAATTAAGTGCATTTGCAAATAAAAAAAGAAAAAGAAAAAGAAACTTAATTAACAAAAAATAATTTATACCTTTTATCTCAACATATTTTATCTTAAAATATTTAGCCAAAACAAAAAATAAAAATAAAATAAACCATTAGAAAAAATAATTTCATCCTTTTATCTAAAAATATTTTATCTTAAAATATTTATCTTAAAATATTTAAAGATTCAATCAACATTTTTAAAATAACTTCTTAAAAAACATAAACAATCGATACTTCTATCACTAAGAAGAGTTCTCAAATTGGTGATAAATAAACCTGCTGCAGAAAAGGCTTTTTCTGATTCAACAGAGGTTGGCGGAATGGTTTTCAGTGCATCAAATAAATTCATGATGTTTGAAGTTCTGTTCCCTATTGTCTCGAATAACTGCAGTTCTTGCTTCAAATGCTTACTTAAACTCTGAGCAAGATGAGTTGCCTGCGATCGCTAGATAATATACTGAGACTCGGTTCCTTGTATTATACGCAGCGCTAGCGACATTCTCTCGGCCAGTTTTTGGCATACGGGCCCACTTTTAGATTGCTCTGAGTTGCTAATGCTCGTAGGTGTTCATTTAAGAAAGCAGAAAAGTAGAATAAAATGTGGTAAATATTATGCAGTTTTCTTTAATTCTACCCAAGAGCCTTCTAATAACAAAAGAAAAAACAAATAAATCAATAAAAAATAAATTAAGTAATTTTAAAATTGCGGGATTTCCCGGGATATTTGTCCAATTCCCTGGATTTTCAAATCCAATAAAAACAGCCGGGATCCCGGGAAAGAAACCCTAGTTTACTGTAAAGTAATTGATAAATGGAATAATCTTCCCGCGTCCGTCGTGAACTCTACCAGCGTTATTATGCTTAAAAACCGTTTAGATAGGCATTTTAAAAATATTAACGTCGTTTAAAATAATAAAACAATTAGCAACAGGAGTTCTGGGGGTGAAAGTCGAGGTTTGAGTCTGTCGACGACTGATGCCAGCTTGTGACATGCCAGCATGTGATATGCCACCGTTCAATTTCTATTATTAAAAAAAATAAATAAAAATAAAAAAAATAGAAAAATAGACTAGCACGAACTTAGATGTAGCTCGTAACGTAAATGAACTCACTTTTTGCTACACTCTTCATACTTTTTTTTCTTCTCTCATCCTCTCTTTACTTGCATGTCTGTAGTTTGCATGGTATGAGTGTTTCTTTAAGTTGAGACTGTGTTTCCATGGTTTGTAAGCGTTCATATTTTACTTTTTTTTATCTTTCACCCCTTTCCTATTCTATTGGACTATTTTTCCGACTTGTCGGCAGTAGCCGGTGGATGATGATGGTGAGTCTTTCCCTCTCTTTTTCTGAATGAATGTTAACTCACGAATGATAGGTTTTGCTACTTACGTAACCCATTATTCTCTTCTCTATTCTCTTCTTTTAATTCCCTACTCTCTTCTTTCTTTCGGCTAACCTTAGGGTGGATCTTAGTGTCTTTGTTAGCTTAGCTTTTGTAGAAACTGGATAGTATATTTACCAGTAAAGAACCTTGCCCGCAAAATTAGCAAAATCAATAAAAACTAGTGGTGTACTGATTCATCGGCATTGGCAGAATCGGACATTTTTTGGGCAGTGGCATCAGCCAAATTTAACTGATTCTCTTACTGATTATATGAAATTTTAAAATTTTCATTACAAAACAAAATCTATATTTACAGAAAATTGAACACCAAAAAACACTATGACAATTTATACTCATTTCAAAGTGTAATTATATAAAAATATTACATTCACAAAAATGGCAAAGCATAATAAGTTAAGTTCTCCATAGATTTACATTTTCTCGACTAGCCCAATCCCTAAATATTATAAACTATTGTAATATAATTGTAATTGGTTGTGTAATGTCTTTTTCTGGTGTATTGTGGTAGCTGTTCATACAGACTTGCAGTATCCATAATGGAACCTTATTACTGTATAAGACGTAAACTACATGGAGTTCAACGCTCTATACGATCATATTAATTTTTTATCTTTATGAACACAGACATTACAATATAATTAATTATGTCAATGAATGCACATTCAATTGTCCTTTAGATACACATGTCTGTATTATATGTTGTTGGAGTCGGTTGTCCCCGCTCCAACCCACCTTCCTCCTGTTGGGGTACCTTCATATCACTGCGGTGTTTCCACATGTGCGGAGTCGTCCGTGAGGCAAGGAACATTACATGTGCGGTCAACTGTACATGAAAAAAAAAGTACATTTACCCCAACTGGGGGAAGGTGGGGTGGATGGGGGACAACCAAGTCCATTAACATATAACATTGACATACAGGTAAGGCGCCGTTCAAAAATTACGTAACGCTATTTTTGCTAAAACCTGACCACCCCCCTGTAACGTTCCGTAACGTGTTGGGTGTGCGGAGGAGGAAGTGTTACATAACATCTTAGGGGGTTCCTGGTCTAGTTACACAACGTTCCTGGGGGATCTGGGGTGTCAAGTTTTAACAAAACTAACTACGTAATTTTTGAACTGCCCATAATTATAATGTAATGTCTATGTTTATAAAGGTAAACGATTAATATGATCGTGAACAGCGTTGAATTCCATGTTTACTTGTCTTATACAGTAATGACGTTCCATTATGATTACTCTGAGTCTATATGAACAGATACCACAATACAACTGTTTACATACTAGTGAATTTGAACCAAAAATAGACATTACACAGCCATCATCTACACTCCCTCATTCCCTTTTCCCAACCATCAGTTTCGCGTATATTAAATCATTATGTAACAATACTAATAAAGTTGTTTGTAGAGTCCGTGCGCAGCTTTAAACCTTTACCAACTTACGATTCTACACTTATATATATATATATATATATATATATATATATATATATATATATATGTGTGTGTGTGTGTGTGTGAAAATGAATAATTCCTGTGTGATCTTACATTCAATTATTAATTTTTACATAGGAAGTTATTTGTTGTTCAATTCATACGCACATGTACATACGTCCACATGTATTCATTTAATTTCCTTTTCTTTAAAATTAATTGATTTATCGCAATCTTCTAAATATTCAGGCGAGTGTTCGAATTCTGCTAACCATCGCGGAAGTAAATAACTTCTGAAATAAAAATAAATCTCTCGCTCTAATGCCAATTTATAAAAAAAGTTATCACGTGTTATATATATATATATATATGAAAATTATTTCAAATAACTTCAACATAAGCAAAGGTCTTTTTCAACTCGATCCTGTTATGTTGAATTCCTTTAAAACTGATTTAGATAAGAAGTGTAAAACATTAAATCTTTGGTAGTATAACCGTATATATATAACCGTATATATATTTTTTTATATATATCGAAACCTGACCATAGGCAGCAATGTGTTAAAACCCGGACAGAATTCCAGTATAAATTTGTATTTTTATAATCCATTTGATCTTGTGCTAAAAATCGATTAACTTTTAATTTGCATTTTATTTTATTTTTTTTATATATATCGAAACCTGACCATAGGCAGCATTGTGTTAAAACCCGGCAGAGTTCCAGTATAAATTTGTATTTTTATAATCCATTTGATCTTGTGATAAAAATCGATATTTTTCTTTACAAATCTGTACGCCTCACTGGTAATCCTTTAAGGTTTTAATTTTTAATTTTTTTTTTTTTTATTATTTTTACTTCTCTGTTTATTGTATATATATGTATGTATGTATGTATGTATGTATGTATTTGTATATATAGATATGTATGTATATGTATATATATATATGTGTGTGTGTGTGTATGTATGTTATTTATTTTTTCTTTTTTTCTTTCTGTAACCTATATATAGGCTTAACCTTTTTATGTACTTCAGTGTTCCTGAGGATGTCATTAGACGAAAGCGCTTGAGCACCATTTTGTGTTTCCTTTCCTTCGTGGTTTTATTCATCATATATATATATTATATATATATATATATATATATATATACTGTAATTGATGATAAAAATTTATAATGTAATTAATCTACTTAAGCGAGAGTAATTTAATATAATGTAATTAATAATGTAATTATTGACATAGAAAATGTACTTTAATGGAATTGTAATCAACCATCATAAGTGAATATGAATTAATTGGTGATTGTAATCATAATTGTAATAAACCAAAAGTACACCGTACTTGGATTGTACTAGATGTCCGACACGACGTTGTGTCGCCATGTAGGAATATACAGTCAGCGATATTGTTATTTTTTGTTCGTTGGAATAAATTTTGGAGTTGCTTCCTGGTTGCCAAATAATTGGTGACTTATTCTTTTCAAAATTTTTAATAATTTTTTAGATTAGATGCATTCTCTCTTCGTTATAGAAGATGCAGTCATGTCTTGCCTTAGCCTTTTAATTTTTGCCCATATGCATATCTTAATATAAGAATGCATGATTCAATTTCCGTTCTAATTAACTCGGCGGATCAGGAAAAACAACAGGTCTAAAAATATGCGGTTTAAGCTAAAAACATGACTTCCTCTTCCTATATCCTGTTTATCTGTTAGCCATTCTCATAACAAAAAATTTACTTTATTTTCAAACCTTGTGCAAAAATAATGCAGCCTTTTCAACCTTTAATAATGATGATGTTAGTAAAATCGGGGTATATAAACCCAAATAAATTCTTCCATGTTCATTCAGAAGCTAATTCAGAGGCTGAGCACTACCTGTACATTTTAGCAGTAAATTACAGTAAGAAATAGCTTTATCTTCTCCTTCGAGCCTTGCTCTCTTCAGAAGAACTTAGTCATTAAACTACCCGGATAAGTTACAAGAAGAATCTGGGAATCTTCAGAGAACCTAGTAAGCCTCCCTGAATCCTCCGAGCCACTATAGAAGAACTCGGAGAGTAATACAGAAGAAAACTACTGCAAATAACAAATCCGTTGCTGCCACCTAACCAGAACCCCCGTCAACTTCGAACCAACCAAGGCCATAGACGGAGGGGTTAACATATGTATGTATTGACATTGGGCGAGATAAAGTGTGAGACAGTGTGAGTGAGAGCGAGGTAGAGGGGCAGAGAGAGTTAGTGGGAAATGGCTTTCGATCTGAATAACAGTAACTGATTATCAAAATCACATAAGAATAATCCACGGTTATACTAGCATAAATATATTTATATATACTTACAAATTCATACAATATTATACTAATATTTGTGAAATGACGTTCATGGGCCAAACTGTGGTGTTGACATGGTTACTTGCTGTCGCCGTCCAGGAGAGACTAACTGCATATGGGCGTGTCAGTGGAAACCGTAAGGTGACGGTTGCATGAAGCAGGATTTCACCACTGGTTTGTGGTTGATGCCTATTGTATTAATAGTGTTTTCCAGATTGTATTTGTATTATCAATGTGGAGATATTATTAGATCTTAATAAGGAATATACAGGGTGATTCAAACGTCAGGTTACATAGGGCTTTTCTGTTTCTTTGCAGGTAAATGAGTTATGAGATATTGATGTGATATTCCTAGCTGGCTGCACAAGTGCATTGCCGTTAACGGTGGCCATATCGAACATGTGATTTGACTATTTCCCCTGTATCATTACATAATACAGTATATCCCTATGTAACCTGACTTTTGAATCACCCTGTGTGTATATGTATATATATATATATATATATATATATACACAATAAAACACCAATTCTTTATTACAACAAATATACAATGGTTGAGAATGTTTTACTAAATAGTTTATCATACAAAATGATAAAGTTATACAAAATGCTCACAATTTGCAATAGATTAACATAAATTGCACAGCTATACCCGGTTCATAGTTAGTATTTGGTCGATCCCCCATTATTGTCTATTACATCTTATAATCTGTGTGGCATAGATGCAACATGGTTATGGATGATGTGTGGGTTCCTTCGGAACATCTCCCACTCAGCCATAGTGTGATCCAACAGCTGGCGGCTGGTCCACTCCTGTCCAGGCTCCCACGGGTTCACCACATTCCCAAGCACGTTCACAGTGGGGTTGAGATCACACCCCTTACTAGGCCAGTCTAGTAGTTCTAGATTTCGCTGCTCCCCAAACCACCTTCTAACAATCCTGGCGGTGTGGATAGGAGAATTGTCCTGCAAATGGATTTTAAATATTAAAAGTAAAATTATATCTCATCAATACGCTTCATCAGTAACCCACTACTCGAGATAGGCTTTAACCTCTATGTATTAGGGGTTTCTCTCAGCTAAATTCAATTGTGCGCCGTTATACAAATAATACAGTCTACAGTTATCCAGAATAAAATCCTAAAGTGTTAGTCATAGTACTGAAAGAGTTAAAGAATAATTTTATGACCATTATTTGTCCCATGTAAATGTGGAAACCGGACATACAGTACAAATGCGTGTAATACATAAGTCTTACTCTAGTAATATTCTATAACACACAAATACAACATACTTGCATAACGATAATCTGCTCAGGATAGGGCAAGGCATACGCGCGAACAGAAGGCAGCATCATCTCCATGATCTCCATATATTGATCTGTCGTAAACCTCCCGTGGATCTCAGTCAGCTCTCCTAGTCCTTGCACGTGCATCCATCCCCACACATTCGCAGTCACGTGCCCACTTCGTAAATATTTTGGCGGGCATATCTCGTGTTGTCCTGTCGCCAACACCGAAGACGGCCGTGAGTTGTAGAAAGAAACGTCTTCTCGTCAGAGAAGATAACTCTGGTCCAGTATGCGAGATCATCATTTATATGCTGGCGAGCAAACGAGAGCCTGGCCTCACGATGTCTTTCCTCGATCCTCTCTTTTCTGGCAGGAGTACGGTGGTAATATCCTGCTTCATGCAACTGTCTCCTTACGGTGTCCATTGACACGCCCATATGTAGTGTTTCCCGGATGGCGACTGCGTTGTTGATAGGATCTTTCTGCACTTCGTTGATTATTCTCCGGTCTTCTTCTGGGGTGGTCTTTCTTAGTGCCCCACACTTAGGACGATCTAGCAGATTCCCAGTCTCCTGCCACCTCTGCACCCATCGTCGAACAGTAGGCTTCGAAATTCCTAGTTCTATGTCTAAGTCAGCTACAGAGAGACCTGCTTCTCGCATACCAATTATCCGGCCTCGCTGTGCAATTTTATCTTGAGCTGGATTCATTTTCAGAGTCGGTGTTCGTCATGCGGTGTAGAAATATGGTATGAACATAGATCATGCCAGTAACCATGTCAACACCTCGGTGTGGCGCATCACCGTCATTTCACAAACATTAGTATAATATTGTACGAGTTTATAAGTATATATACTGTAAACCATGTTAATTTCGCGACAGCAAATTTTCGCTCTTTCATATCCTTGGACGAGTTCGCGGCATCATAATTTCTCGGTCAACAGGTGCTAGTTATAATCTTACAGATTAAAATGATGTCAAGAATGACGACATTTATTCTGGACTGTGATTGGTCGAAGTTGAGATCGTATATCAAAGCAAGTTTTACCTCTTGGTATGCGGATAAGTTTCAGCAGCACTCAATGTAACTGAATCTCTCGGTAAGATAGATTTGAACCTCTCCACACTGAAAGCTATTCATGCTAAATGGATTGTCTCTGCATGGGATAACCTATACAAAATGAGGGAAGCCATTCGGAAGGGTTGGGAAATTAGCGGCATTCATGACATCCTTGTTATAAAGGGTGATCCAGAGAAATGGGACCCAAAAGAAACCCCTGTAACTCTTAAAGTATAAGTCCTTTTATAAAATCATACGCATCATTCGAAAGAGGATAGTTACAAGTTTGTACAGGATTGTATAGGTTTTGACAATACAAGACAAGATAAGATACAAAACAAAATAAAAATGTTAGTTAAAACTAACCCTTCAAGATGACTGCATGGACTGTGGAACAGCTGCGTTTCATAACTGAGCAATATTATGAACATGGAAGAAGTGTAGTTTCAGCTCAAAGATCTTTCAAGACAAATTTTCAGATGTCAAAATCACCTTCTAAGAAAGTAATCCGTCGGTGTGTCAGAAATTTTTCCCTAACTGGCAGCATTGGAAAAAGAAAACCAACTGGAAGACTGCGCACAGCAAGGATAGACGAGATCATTAACAGAACTCATGAAATTGTACAGGATAATCCTAACATAAGCATCAGACGTGCTTCTCAGCTGTTAGGAGTTGGATATGGAACAACACACCGTATATTCAAGCAAAATTTAATGCTCTTTCCATATAAAATTCAAACAGTGCAACAACTAAACGATGGAGATTTCGCACGAAGACGACAATTCTGTCAATGGATCCAACAGAAGGTAAATGACACCACCAATTTTCTAGCAACTTTGATTATGTCAGACGAAGCCCATTTTCACTTGAATGGAACTGTAAACAAACAAAATTGTCGTTTCTGGGCAACAGAAAATCCATTGAATATTACCGAAGTCCCGTTGTATAGTCAGCGTGTAACTGTTTGGTGTGGTCTTACTGCATCTCAGATCATAGGGCCGTACTTTTTCGAGGATTCCACCGGAAACACGGTCACTGTAAATGGTGATCGCTACGAAAAAATGTTGACCGATTTCCTTATTCCTAAATTAAGAGATCTTTGTCTAGAAAACCACTGGTTCCAACAAGACGGAGCTACCTACCATACCACGAGGAACTGCATGGCAGTTTTGCGTCAAACGTTTCCAGGCGAGTTAATCTCAAGATTTGGAGACGTTGAATGGCCCGCAAGGTCTCCGGATTTTTCTCCCTTAGATTATTATCTCTGGGGATATTTAAAGAGTAGGGTCTACAGAAATAACCCAACGACCTTGCAAGAATTGAAGGCCGCCATCACAAATGAGATACAGGCCATACCACCGCACACTCTTGCAAAAGTGATGCAGAACTACTTACAAGCGAGAACACTGGAATGCTTGGCAACTAATGGAGCACATTTGAAAGGAGTCATTTTTAAAAAATAAATATTTCATAATAAACTTGTAACTCTACTCTTTCGAATGATATATAGTTTTTATGAAAGGAATTAAATATTAAGAATATTTGGCTTTTTTTTATGGGTCCCATTTATCTGGATCACCCAGTACAGTAATAATACAGTATAATTTAAAATGTTTTTACTGCTTTTACTTTACAATGTTTTATTACAATATAATGAATTTACTTTTCAAATAAAATATTTTAATGATTTAAGTTTTATTTTCTTACTATCGCGAAAATTTCCTGTAGCGAACATTTCGCATTCACTAGTATATAAAAAGTTCGGATCACTTTAACATATTGCTTCACAGGAACCTCTCTTTAACATATTGCTTTCCAGTGTATACCACTTTAACATATTGCTTCCCAATATTTAGGATAAGGAGTACGATAAAAAATGTTCGCTTTAATAAAGTAAAGGCATAAAAAATAAATCATAACATGTTAAAATATTAGATTGAAAGTAAATTTATTAGAATTGTTGCGCTATATGGTCACACAAAGTAAAAAATGGATTTCGGAAGAATCGGTCACGCCACATCATTTGCCACAAGTACGAGTTGAGTAGCTCCTTTTTGCATCCTTTCATTTTCTTTATATATTTAATGTAGGTTAACTGAATGCCCGGTTAGGTCAACTGAATGCCCGTTTAGGTCAACTGTACGCCCTTGACGATTGGTTAGGTTAAGTTGTGATATTTTCGTTAAAACTAACGAAAATATCACGACTTAACCTAACCAATCATCAAGGGCGTACAGTTGACCTAACCGGACATTCAGTTAACCTACATTAAATATATAAAGAATGCCCGGCTAGGGCATTTATGGCTTTTTTACGGTCGGTAGGTTATCTCCTAGATTACCAACCTCTTTCTAACCGACCAACCTTTCTCTTTTTAACATATTGCTTCTCAGTGTTAATCACTTTAACACATTGCTTCCCAGGAGGGATCACTTTAACATATTGCTTCCCGAATGCTTTGGGAAGCAATATGTTAAAGTGATCCAAAAGTTCTCTTGTAGTAGCTGTTCATATAGATTTCCAGTATTCATAATGGAACCTTACTACTGTATAAGACTAGTAAACTACATGGAGTTCAACGCTGTTCACGATCATATTGATTGTTTATCTTTATGAACACAGATATTACAATATAATTACCTGTATGTCAATGAATGCACATTCAATTGTCCTTTAGATATATATATATCTGTGTTATATGTTGTTGGACTCAGCTCTCCCCCTCCAACCCACCTTCCTCCAGTTGGGGTACCTTGACTAACATTGCGGCGTTGCCACCTGTACGGAGTCGCCTGTGAGGCGAGGAACATTACATACGCGGGCAACTGTACATAGACATATATTTTTGTCATCTTGCCTTTTCCCTTCATTCCCTAAAGAAGTGTACTGTTGAATACACGAAAGACCTTGGAATCATTTTTTTCTTTTCCTTGTGGGTTTGCATCATTCATTTATTTTACGTGTTTAAGTTTGAAATTCATGCCATATATATATATATATATATATATATATATATATATATATATATATATATATATATATATCTTAAACTGGATTCCATTAACATCTATTTGTAGATTCGCGCTTCTGAAAAAAAAAAGTTAATTGAAAATACTAGGTACACCATTATTTATTGTGCTAAAAACTAATTGAAAAGTGAAGCATCCGCCATCCACGGTTGAATTGGTGAATGCAGCGGCACGAGGCTCTTCTTGATTGCTCTTTAAAATTAAATTAAAATTTCTTCACTTCACACCTTACACGTAAGTTAAAAATTTGTCATTTAATTTTTAATAGAAATAAGAGTATCTTACTAAAAATTAAGGGTAAATATCTTTAAATCTCTGGCTAATATCTTAAGACGATTAATTTTTGATAAGGAATTATATTCGCCAAAATAATTATTTATTAATGCTCGTAAAAGGGGAACAAACATTTTGAAAAGAGAGTTTGCATTTCGGGAATAGAAGCGATATCTAGTGTGAGGTCATGAAGTGTCTGAAACGTTAGTTTAAATCTGGTAAAAATAATGATTTCGTACATATTCCTATACAGTACTTGTGCCTAAACCAAGTCGAAACGCTTATATAAGACAAAATAATTTTTAGGTAAAACTTTACAAGACACCCGCATTGCCAAGAAACATGCTACAGTAACGAAACATATATCAATCGATAGAGCAAAAAAAATGGTGCAAGCAGCTATGTATCAGTTTGAAAATATTAGAAACTAACAAAGTTATGATGCTTTGAAACAATGTCATTTTTAGCGACATTTAGCGACAGTGTGAGATATATCTAGCGACATCTGCCAATATTTTTAGCAATTATTGGTATATCTAGCGACATTTGGCAACCCCTTAGTTGCCACACCGTTCAATTACTCCATTAGGTCAGATCTGGTCAGTTTGTGTTTTGTTTGTTGAGGCGTAAAGACGGATTGTTGTGACATGTCAGTTACTGTGTTTTTTGATAAGTTTCGCTCTAAGGATAAGGAGCCATTTAAATTTTGGGTTGAACATAAGTTACTATTCAGCGAATGCTACAGTAACGAAACATATATCAATCGATAGAGCAGAAAAAATGGTGCAAGCAGCTATGTATCATTTTGAAAATATTGGAAAATAACAAAGTTATGACACTATGAAGATGTTACTAGGCCAATCATAGCTTACACCATTTCCGATTTTGTTGAAAATAAGATATTTAATGTAGGTTAACTGAATGCCCGGTTAGGTCAACTATACGCCCTTGATGATTGGTTAGGTTAAGTTGTGATATTTTCGTTAGTTTTAACGAAAATATCACAACTTAACCTAACCAATCGTCAAGGGCGTACAGTTGACCTAACCGGGCATTCAGTTGACCTAACCGGGCATTCAGTTGACCTAACCGGACATTCAGTTAACCTACATTAAATAACTTATTTTCAACAAAATCGGAAACAGTACATGAAACGGAAAAGATCCAAATGGTGTAAGCTATGATAGGCCTAGTAACATCTTCATAGTGTCATAACTATGTTATTTCGTAATATTTTCAAAATGATACATAACTGCTTGCACCATTTTTTCTGCTCTATCGATTTATATATATTTCGTTACTGTAACATGTTTCATGGCAATGCGGGTGTCTTGTAAAGTTTTACCAATTTTTAAAATATAAATTGAAATGGAAGTTGATTTTCATAGAATAATGTCGGTCACATTACGAAAACAATGAAAAAGTAAAAGTGTGAGTTGGGGAGCTTGATAAAGGTACCTCGAACCTCGGAGAAAATTAATTGGCGACTCCTATAGGTCCTAAATTCCAAATGAGATGTTATTCTTGGGGCATGACTGTCAACGGAATAATGAAGTTATGAGTTTAAAATTCCTAATATAAATAATTTCCGTTTGAAATGAATATTTCATTCTACAAATAATGCTCACGGCAGGGCCGTAAAGGCCAGTATTAACCAATTACGACTCTTATAATTCCTCGTTATTCTGTATGTTCTCATATAAAAATTGTGAGTTAATTAAACTTTGAAATTTAACAATAGGAGACTTGGACCAATTGCGTCATCAGTCTTCAACTACGGTGGACAAAATACAGTAAGTCCTCTATTTCCGTTTATTGTGATTTTTCTGTCGTTTCTTAATGATTTCGGGGCGCTGATTCCAAAAATGATATTGGTTTTGCTCTATCGTCAACTGTTTCAAAAATATAGGTTATCACACTTTTCATATGGCAAAGTATATAAAGAAGGCTAACATAAATATTTTCTGAAAATAAAAACACTATTGGAAATTAATGTTTATTGAGCCAAAATTGTTTGACAAACTCAAAATGGTGCAAAGGATATAATATATATCATGAGGAGAACCGATAAGAGAATAACAAGCCTCGTTATGCAGTGTGCGTTCCTTAAAAATGCACTGAAGAACGCGACTTCCGCGTACGAACATTCTTATCCTTTCTGATCAGCGACCATAGGTAGTCTCCCATCATGGAAGCATCCCAATGGCCCTGGTACCTTTTCTCCATCGTTTGAATATCTTGATGGAATCTTTCGCCATGTTCTTCACTCACATCGCCTAGGTTATCACGAAAAAAGTCTAGATGTAAATGCAGATAGTGTAATTTTAAAGACATACGGCAACCCATTTTGCCATAGCACTTAATTAAGTTTGACACTAACTCCTTATAGTTTGGTGCTTTATGGTTACCTAAAAACCCACGAACCACATCACGGAAAGCACACCAAGCCTCTTTTTCGATCGGAGTCATCTTGGCTTCAAGGTTCTTTGAGTTCAACAGCGCCTTGACTTGTGGTCCTACAAAGATGCCAGCCTTGACTTTGGCCTCAGAGAGTTTGGGGAACATGACCCGAATATGTTGGAAAACTTCCCCTCCAAAATCTAACGCAGTTACAAACTGCTTAATTAGACCCAACTTAATATGGAGAGGTGGTAGCAGAATTATGTCAGGCTTCACAAGAGGTTCCCTGAGTACATTGTACTTTCCTGATTGCAGTCCTTCACGTGGAGGCCACTGAACTGTTTTATAGTGCTCAGTTGAAGCCCTGCTATCCCACAGGCAAAGAAAACATGAATATTTAGTAAATCCTCCTTGTAAACCTAACAGGAAACCAATCATTTTGAAATCACCACACACGTCCCAGTTATATTGTTTTGTTCATACCTGATTTGAGTGAGCAGTTGTTTGACATTTTCATAGTCCTCTTTCATTTGAACAGAATGTGCAACTGGTATAGATGGATATTTGTTCTCATTATGGAGTAGAACAGCTTTTAAACTCCGAGTTGAACTGTCAATAAACAGGCGCCACTCTGAGGGTATATGTGTTAACCCAATAGCTGTGAATAGACCATTAACCTCGCTGCAATAACAGAGAGAGCCATTGACATCGTAGAACCTTGCAAACTCTTCATGCCGCTTTCAGTATACAGTGCTCTTGCAGTCTTCTCCAAGCAAATTCCACTCTTTGAGTCTGGAGGTCAGAAGCTCAGACCCTGATTTCGTCAGACCCAAATCTCTAATTAAGTCGTCCAATTCCCTCTGATTTGGAAAGTGAGGGTTTGTACTGAAAGTTACTGTATATTCTTCATCATGACTGTCCTCACCAGCCGACATCTCAGATGAGCTAGCTGCATCCTCATTTTCAACCTGCAAAGCAAAGAAATAAAATATAGGCATAGCTATATATGTAGAAGAGCATCAGCACTAAGAAAAATCGACACACAATGACCCACAGTCTGTAAATACAGAAGGTAAAGTAATGAATAGATACCTGTTCTGGTGGACGTGGTATTGGAAGACCTTCGCCATGTGGTACAGGAGCTATGGACGACGCTATGCTTGGATACTGAAGAGTCTGCCTTCCTTTAACTTTCCTGTACTTAGAAACATTTACCATGCAGTAGTAGCAATCGTCGTGGTGGCTCTTTGTTTCTCTCCATATTCTGGGTACCGCAAAGGGCATTGCCTTGCGTACTCCCTGCAGCCACCCTTCAAGTGTGGAGCGGCAGCTTCCACAGATCACATGGGGTGCCCAGGACTTGTCTTGGTCACCCATAGGGATACCAAAATAGAGCCGATACGCGATCCAGAACCTGGTGCTTTCACAATCTTGTGCGGTACTTGCACTTATCAAACTGTACTACATTAATCATAACCTGCAGATATAGAGAGATTTATTAAATCTGCAACAGATTACAGATTCCAGAAAAAAGATGTACTCACAACACTGAAATAATGTTCGCAATAAAAAAGGATCGATAAAACACAAATCGTCAGCACAGAAAAGCACAGAAACACTGTACCTCAGTGCTAGTAACCATCAGACAAACAACCTGCGCTCTTCTTTATATAGCACAGTGGAAGTTTCGGGCAATTTCTAGAGCAAGAAACTGTCAATGAACATCCCGATTGTTCTCAACAATTCCTGATTATTCTGATATTGCTGCGCCCATAATAACATTATACTGGTAAAACATGAAAAATGGATTATCTCTGAAACCATTGATGATACACACAAACCAAGACCAGATTTGGACTCAGCGCCCACAAATGCATATAAAAACATAAAAAATTCTATATAATCAGAATCAGTGTTACACAGTGTAATATATTATAAGGGGATAAGCGTGTTCAGCTCAAGAATTTTTGACAACAAAAATTAAAATATATGGCTGTATACAAGAATTATATAGAACGTAATGCTCATTATACACGTACATTAATAATAGAATGTAAAATACATTATTTAATTTTGTACATACTGTACTTACCAGAGATGGCTCCAAAAACTGCTTATATATATGGATCAGCAACTTAAAACACTTAAAAGTAAAAATTGTGATGCACAGCACGTTTTTTGCGTGTGAAAAAATGGCGCAGCAACACAAACTAACCGACGAGCCGCACACTGACGTGGCATTAGTGAGGAGCCGAAGACGCCTGTACATATTTACAGTTCCGCCAGCTGATTGGTCGTTTGTGAAATCGTATAAAGAGGGATTACTGTAGTGAATTTTGTGTAATTTTAAGCTTTCTATTTTGTTTCGTAATTAAGAAATGAATTTGGTTTTCAAATATATGTTAGTTAAAGGTTACTGAATATATGATGCTTAAGTTTAAGTGTATCAATAAATCCCTAACTGCTGGGAAGTGTTAACATTTTAAAAATTCTTAGTTTTCGCTATTTCCAAGCTAAACTACTCATTTCTTATCCTAACTCCCTGAAAAGATGTTTTCCTCACTATATTTTCTGTCGATTGATACCCATTGAGACACTGTATGCGAATTTCTTCCAGTTACAGAACTTCTCAAAACTGTGCGTAGGGGAGAGTAGGGTAAAATGGGGTGGTAGGGTTAAACAGAGCACCCACCTTTTCTGCTTGGGTAGTCTGGCTATCTAGTTGTGAATGCAGTTACCAATTGCTGAACCATGTGCTATCGATATGGAGGTGGAACCTGTGCAATGAAGACGCTTTTGTGTGCATAGTAGAAAATATATAATTTTTGCAGGAGTTCTCTGATATAATTCGTTGTGAAATTTGCGAGTAGCTTGCTGACCTGATTAACTATAGGACACTTTACTTTTATATGTTACTTCATTTGAAATAAAATACTGTACTTGAATTTTAAACATCCAAATATTAAATTAATACAAAATAATGGTTCGCTTGGATGTTAAAATAACCCATAAGGATAATACTTTACAAATGAAATGTAATGTAAAATGAAATAAAATGAAATGTAGTGTAAAATGAAATGTAAATTTTCCTAAAAAATACATTCACAAGATTAGGAATGAAATGTGATAGTTTTGTACAGTTTAAGTGTCAATTTAATTGGCTAATATTAATTTTTGGGGGCACCACATTTCGGTGACCCGCCCTTTAATACTTCCTGACAATCAAGGTGACTCTTACGGGTTAGATTATACTAGTTTAGGTGGTCGTTCTAGGTTTGTTAGTCATTTCCTACGTCACCAACTTTTGGCCTGTCAGGGATCCAGAAAACTGGTGCCCCTGATTCTTAATATTTACCATTTAATTTAATACTGATATTTTTGCAAAAGGCCTTTAATATTTGTTTCGGTAATGCAGCTTTTCATTGTAAATTAACTTTTTATTGAAAATCACTTGTATCTAATGCCTTTCCTAAACAGTTAATTGAAAGGGTCACTAGGACGGTTTTGGACAATATCTTGAATGCTAAAAGCACATTGCCCATTACAGTATTACTAAATTCCATATTATGGAAATCACAGCATAATTTTCAAACACAAGTTTGCGAAATTTATGCGAGTGTTTTACCCTCATTTACAATTCAAATGTGTTGGTTCTTTAAATTAGAGAAGACAGGATTATTTTAAGATTAAGGAAACATCTCGTAATATTCTTCTCTCGTCCGTGAATAATATATATGTTACAGGGAATCTGTGTAACTAGGGATTTCATAAAATCCCTAAAATGTTCAGAGAATTTCATGTAAGGTTAAGTTGTGATATTTCCGTTAAACCTACGGGAAAATTATTGAACGCCCGGTTAAATGAATGCCCGGTTAAGTTAATTGAATGCCCGATTAGGTTAACTGAATGTCCGATTAGGTCAACTGTACGCCCTTGACGATTGGTTAGGTTAGATTGTGATATTTTCGTTAAAACTAACGAAAATATCACGACTTAACCTTACATGAAATCCCTAGTTACACAGATCCCCTGTAACATATACAGATACAACTGTGATGGATATAGGTTTATTTACGTGGGCATGACGTCAAGTCAACTATATGTCAGAACAGACGAGAATAGAGGGCGCAGCAGTAGTGCGTATTTAGAAGTCCGCCAAACTCAGATAATCGAAATCATTCAGTTAAAACAGATATTGGTATGAAGATGAATAATTTTAGTATTTTAGCAACTGTGCCAGTTCAGGATTTAAAGTGAATGAAAATTATAACGGCATTTAAACATAAACTAGATTTCAATGAAGCTACGTCATGACCAGTGTCGTAACACCACTTCCCGTTTATCAGCGAAGTTGAACGATAGCGCGTCTGGGTCATAGTTGGTAGGGGAGCGTTCTCTGTGTCCAGGTTATATAGCAACCCGCGGTTCGGATCCCACGTAAAGCTGTAGGTCCTCTCCGTCATGCGATCTTAGATGTTGCGAAGGAGGTTAAATAACTTCACCATTATATATATATATATCTCAAACTCAAATGAATATGAAATAGTTAATAATTTAAATATACTCTGATAATTTTTTTCTCCAAATTATGGTATTTTATTTATTAAATGACTACAAAATCGTCTGTTTACAATTTTAACATTTCTCTAAGTTAAATAATTTTATATTTACGCTGTATATTTGTAAAACATTTATTTTGTTCTCCCCCACCCCTCGCTAATCTTGAGGATGGAATTTATGCAAACTAATTAATAGATCTCTTTATTTGATATGAAAACTGGGACAAGAAATGTGAAACACCACATCTGCATTCTGTTATCATAGAATCAGTTTTAATTCCAAAAGCGTAAAAGAAGAAGTGATTATCTTAAATTAATCTAAATAAATCTTAAATTTCTTTTCATCTTTGCGAAGGATTCATTAAAAATATTCCCATTCTATAATCGATAATTTGAAGCCGTTTTTGTTTTTCAATACGATAGGAAATAAAATATCAGTGTTAGAAGCTTTATTTTTCAAAGCTACCTTTTATACCACATAAAATAATTTGTGAATGTAGCATAAATAATATAACCTAATTTAGGTTATCACGTGCATTGAATTTCCTAAAGGAGAAGAATATAAAGACTCCCTACCTTTTTCAGATGTTAATATAACGACTCCCTACCTTTTTTAGATGTTAATATAACAACTCCCTACCTTTTTTAGATGTTAATATAACGACTCCTTACTTTTTTTAGATGTTAATATAACGAAACAAAATAATAAATTTACTACTTCAATATATAAAAAACCTACCTACACAGGATTAGGCACCAATTTCTTCAGTGATTTACCTACTACAGTTAAACCTCTCAATAACGACACTCCACTATAAAGAAGCCTCTCTTCGGTAAGAAAACCTTAGGCATTTCGAAAAACCTCTCTTTATCGACAACACGTTTCGTTACAAGTGTTAACCCCTCCGTCTATGGCCTTGGGCGGTTCGAAGTTGACGGGGATTCTGGTTAGGTGGCAGCAACGGATTTGTTACTCTGGAGTAGCTGGCACTGTATAGGGAATCGCAGTAGTTTCTCTTATACTACTCTCCGATTTCTTCTTGTAGTGGATGGGAGGATTCTGTGGAGCTTACTAAATTCTCTGAAGGTTCCCCGATTCTTCTTGTAACGTATCAGGAAATTATTTTCTCTATTTAAGACTAAGTTCTCTGAAGAAAGCAAGGCTCGAAGGAGAAGACAAAGATATTCTCTTAGTGTAGTTTACTGCTAAAATGTTATAGGTAATGCTCATCCTCTAAGTTAGATCAGACAAATCAGAAATCAGAATCAGCACAGGAGAAATTCTACACTTTATTTACATAAATTTTAGTGACATCATTATTATTTAATGCTGACCTGTTTTGTTTTGTTTTATTCTCAATAGGCTGAATTATTTTGCAAAATATTTAAAGATAAGGTAAATATTTTGTAGCAATGTTTAGACAGATAAGCAAGTGCAAGATATTTGAAGGTGAAGCCATATTTTTATTTTAAACTGCATACTGACTGCTGAGTTAACTAAAAATAGAAATTCAAATATGCATTTTATTATGTAATAAAAGAAATAATTCATCAATTATTCAGCAAAAATAAAACAGAAAGAAAATTTATCTGAACTCGTGTCCGCATTATGTGAACTTGGACTTTATATGTAAATATGAATATAAGAATGTATAATATATATGAATATAAGAATTATATGAATATAAGAATATATGAATATAGGAATTATTCATTGTTCATTTTTACAGGGCTCTTCCCTCTAGAATGATATTAATATAATAATATAATATCCTAACTAATTCTAACTAGATGATAACTAATGGTTTTTATAATACAGATTTATACACAACACATGAGTTGAGGTGGTTAAGTCTAGTTCAAGTGGTCTGGGTACGCACTCTTGGTCGTGCATAAATAGTCTCACGTCGTTCGGTGTCTCTTGTTTTCCTTCGTTCCAAGAATGATCTTTTTACTACAAATATTCCGAGGATAATAGCACACGCAATAATGATACTAACGGCAGATGTTGAAAAAATTGTTACTGGTTGTAGTATATGTAAAAGGTTATTCTGGTTATCATCTGAAACTTTAAAACGACTCAATTGATCATTCCATTTAGGAGCATGAAGTTCGGGTAGGATGGTTACCAGCTTCATGTAGAGATTTAAGGTTTCTATAACGGGTTTAGATTTAGCTTGCGATTGGAAGGGGTATAAGTCATTAATGGTAACCTAATATATCTGATAGGGTGTGTGCTGTAATTTGAATATTTTCGAATGTATTTTCTAATAGAACGCAACTAATCTGGTCTGTTCCCGGGATATGTTTAACAGAACCGTGAATTTTACTTTCAAATGCTTTTAATTGGGTTTTTATGCTAGGGCTACAAGAGTAAATAATTTGCAAAATTATAAGGGGGACAATTTTATTAATTTCTACGTCTTAGATTATACGGAGCTGGGGGTTGCCATGTGGATACTTGTGTTTGTGTGCGGAGTGGTCGGCCTCGCTTTGGTGATAGTGAGGATCGACTGTTAAGCACGGATTCTGAGAGGTTTTGTTTTTTATGTGGAGGTTCTAATTCACGTGGTTGATGATTTGCGGCCGGTATGTAGGGTCCGTGCGCCAATCATCAACCGGTGAGGGTAGTGAAGGAGGAGATGGTGGAGTTCCACTGAGTGATCCTTTAGTAGCGGTTTCTCCAGGGCCTGGTTCCGATGGGACTCTATTTAAGACTAAGTTCTCTGAAGAGAGCAAGGCTCGAAGGAGAAGACAAAGCCATTCTCTTACTGTAGTTTACTGCTAAAATGTTACAGGTAATGCTCAGCCTCTAAGTTAGATCAGACAAATCAGAAATCAGAATTAGCATAGGAGAAATTCTACACCTTTATTTACATAAATTTTAGTGACGCCATTATTATTTAATGCTGACCTGTTTTGTTTTGTTTTATTCTCAATAGGCTGAATTATTTTGCAAAATATTTAAAGATAAGGTAAATATTTTGTAGCAATGTTTAGACAGATAAGCAAGATATTTGAAGGTGAAGCCATATTTTTATTTTAAACTGCATATTGACTGCCGAGTAAACTAAAAGTAGAAATTCAAATATGCATTTTATTATGTAATAAAAGAAATAATTCATCAGTTATTCAGCAAAAAATAAAATAGAAAGAAAATCAAAAATTTATCTGAAGTTGTGTCAGCGCTATGCGAATTTGGACTTTATATGTAAAAATGAATATAAGAATATATAATATATATGAATATAAGAATTATATGAATATAAGAATATATGAATATAGGAATTATTCATTGTTCATTTTTACACAGGGAGGTGTTTTCGCTAACTCAGCCTGAGCTGCACGTGTTCGTCCCTACCGCCATTTCCCCGATCAAGAAAGTAAGCGGCATGCTGATTGGCTGATGCCTAAAAACTGAGAAATATTTTTAAGTAATTCATTTAATATGCTGTATATACAGTACTATATAAAGTGTGTATAAATAACTAATGAGGGTCTAAAGAGCTCATTAAAATATACGCTACAATTCCGGCAGAGGGAAACCTCTTTATAACGAACAACCTCCCTGCAACGACAACCATTTGTCTTATATATTTCGCTATAAAGGGGTTTTACTGTATACACAAAGTCAATTGCGCAAAAATATTAATTTAACGTGCATTTCATCTTTGCTCTTCTTTTTTATGATGTCATTATGAAATTGTTTCGCTTCAGATTTTCTTTTGTAACAACCTTTTTTCACCGTCATCTCTTCCAAGCATCCGTTCATAGGCCGAACCCGAAGGGGGGCAGGGGTTAACTGAAGCAACGTGGACATAAATATTTACCTAATTTCGTTTGAACAGGATGTATGGGGCCTCAAAATTAAGTCCAATTGCTCCAATTATGCATTTAATCTCGTTATTACGATAATGTTTGGGTTTTTAACTGTTTATTTTAAGCTTTTAGCCTGCCTATTTCATTAGTCTAAATGCTAATATTAACGATATACATAGTGATGACTGTAAATAAATCTTCTTGTCTTATTCCATTTTAATGTCTATTTTAATTTTTTAACTTTTATTAATTTTTTCTCAATAAATTATAACACTATAATTATAACATTATATAGTTTAATATTTTTATGGCACTGAAGATGGCAGTGTATCTCCAAAACGTCCATGAATGTTGGGAATGTTAATGTATGCAAAATAACACAAACTGTATTAGGCATACAAAAGTCTCATTATGTCAAACAACTATTTATTAGGCTCCGTATACCAATGAATTAATTCTTATTTTTCTGGACAGACAAATGCCGAAGTCAGAAACCGGAAATTTCATAAATCTTAAATTTAAATATTCATCTTAAAATTGTTGCCTTTATAATATGTTAAGATAGAATAGCTTAGAATAAACCCAATCAGAGCTTTTATTTTTTCTTATATGCATATTTTTATTGTATCTCCAAGATTTCTTCGCGCATGTGCCTAATCAGGGAAAAATTGACCAACATTTCTAGTATTTGTTGAAAAATATTCATCATAGTAAAAATGAAGAAAACTTTAGACACAAAATTATGTCAATGGTATGTAATGTTGTGTCTCCTTCAAAATTTGTAGAAATTTTTCAGTAATTTATTTGGAATTGCTTAAGCGGTAAATGAAATGAAATGCAAAATCCTTCAAAAATGACGTAATTTCGGTTCTATGTGTACGTTATTTGGCAGTTATTAGGGAAAATCGAAGCGGATTCATAAATTTGGCATCTAATATATTGGGTTTCCTTGAGGGAATGTTAATTTTAAGATAAAGAGAAGTAAAAGTACTATAAGCTCACTTAATTTTCAAATGTTTCGGAACAGTTTCTCCCATCTTCTGTGTCGGAGATTATATATATATATATATATATATATATAGTAGTATAGTCGCAGAAGGTTAGAGTGCAGGAATGTTGCAAGTGATTACGTGATGTTGCAAAGGGGGGTGGGGTTGTTGCAAAGGGGGGTGGGGGTGTTGCGAAAAATAAAAAATAAATTAAAAAAAGGGGGAAAAAAAAAGAAAAAAAATCCACCCAAAAATACCCCCCAAAGGGCCCTTTGTTGCCAACCGGGGTTGCAAGGGGCATGCAACTTGGAGGCGGAGTTCTCCCCAAGCTATTCCCCCCAAAGGGCCAGAAAGGAGAGAAAGGAGGAGAGAAAGGAGGAGAGGTGTTCACCTGGCAGGAGCCAAGTGCATATTAAGACTTCAGCCGAGTAGGCGTTGTTTTATAGGCTCCTAATCAGCCAGTTGGCTGAATCAGTCAGTTGGTTGAGCCAAGGGGGGGAGGGGTACACCTGAAGGAGAGAGAGAGAGAGTAGGTGCCTTTGATTGCAAGGCATGCAACTTGGAGGCGGAGTTCTCCCCAAGCTATTTTCGTTTACCTAACCTAAGAGGCCTCTAAGGGGTTTTCCCAAAGGGTCAGAAAGAGAAGGACCAGAGGTCCTTGCTCGGCTGGGAGCCGAACTTGTAATGACTCCGTCAGTCGTCTCTCGGTCTTTTATAAACCTCTATTCTGGCTGAGTTGCCAGATAGCGCCATGTATTCAGTTGCCAGATAGCGCCATGTGTTCCAGATAGCAAAAACCATATATTAATCAAATTACCACAATATATGATGGTAGATGAATCCAACTAAATTCTGTTTATTAAATAAATAATTTTTACACACTTAATTTTTATTATAAATATTCGAATATCAGTGGGGAAAAGAAAATTTACGAAACACACGAGCCTCATTCCCCCCCCCCAATCCCCTGCGAAGAAAATTGAAAAAAAAACGAAATCTAAAGAAATTAATCAATTGAAATTAGCCAAAACACAATCCGCTATAACGGGGTCGGACGACTAATGACATCTTTATATTTTCGAAGAACACCTGCTTGTTGAGAGATCTTCCTTCCAGACCGCTCTTGATGTGGATATATATATAATAAACGAATAAACAACTCGTGCACACACACACACACACACACACACACACACACACGAGTAAAGGCAGAAACTAGGTCATTTCGAATCGTCCCCTAGAGACATTTTCGGCCGAAGGTTAATCCTTCGTCCAAGCTATTCGAGCAAAACCACCTTTCAGAACAATTCTTATTATTATCATTATTATTATTATTATTTCTACAATGAAAATATTTTATATTTACGCGTAATTTGTATGGTGTCATATTCTTATAACTACATATTAACTGCTTAAATCTTTGATTTTTAATATTTAGTGTTAGAAGTGAAAATTTAGCACAATTCATACTAGACCTCGATTGCTCACTATTTCATCGAGATAATTAAAGTTCATATACAGGACCTGCATTGTCTATAACAGTGGTTCTTAACCAGGGGGGCGCGCCCCCCTAGAAACAGGAATTTCTCTAATTGTATTTGTTATTCTCTTAACGAGAGCATGGGCTAATATTGAGAAGTTATTGAGAATGTTATTTTGATTGAAGGGGGGCGTGGAGGGAAGGACCAATTCCTAGAGGGGGCATGGTAGTAAAAAGGTTAAGAACCACTGGTCTATAAGATCTGCGGGAAACTCTGAGTAAATGGAAATATTATTTTCTCGAAAACTATGGGTGATAGAAAAATTCTGAAACCATATTTGGAATCAGTATCAAAAGTTCTATAAGAATCACTAAATAGTTTTCCAGAAATGTTGTTCCCTAGTGCAATTTCTTGCCGAATTGGAAAGGTTTTCACTCCACCTTAGACCCACAGTTTAACGTGGATTCGGAAATATATCTCGTCGGTTGCTCACTATTTCATCGAGATAATTAAAGCTCATATACAGGACCTGCATTGTCTATAAGATCTGCGGGAAACTCTGAGTAAATGGAAATATTATTTTCTCGAAAACTATGGGTGATAGAAAAATTCTGAAATCATATTTGGAATCAGTATCAAAAGTTCTATAAGAATCACCAAATAATTTTCAAGAAATGTTGTTCCCTAGTGTAATTTCTCGCCGAATTGGAAAGGCTTTCACTCCACCTTAGACCCACAGTTTAACGCGGAAACCGAGCGCTCTTTTAAAAATATAATTAGGATATATTTCTTTGAGAAAATATAAAGATGTCATTACTCGTCCAGCCCCGTTATAGCGGATTGGTACACATCATAGCTCCACCCAGCTACACCGGCAGCCAATCACTACGAACATCTGGTCTTTTGGGGCGGAGCTTGGCGATGGTGCATATAAAAGGGGATATTTTTCAGTTGGGAGTAACAGTAGCTATTTTCGCGTCAGTGAATAATCATTCCCTCCACCATGGACCTGTACGTCTCCCCGGATTTGTATGAAGAAAGTGACACTGCAGCATTAACGGCACTTAGTCTTTTTAATGCGATTGACCGTGATGAATTATTTCCAACGCAAACCGTTGAAGATATTTGCAGTGACGCTCCTTACAATCCGACGCAAGGGACTACCATAGAAATGTAAGTGTCTATAATTCGATTTTATATATATGGAGGGTTGTAGTATCTCGTCAAATACTTCATTTAGATACTCATCAAAAATCGAAATTTTTTATGACAATCAATGTTATTTGGTTTTACCTCTTATCGCCATTATGCTAAAATCGAAATTTTTTATGGCAATCAATGTTATTTGGATTTACCTCTTATCGCCATTATGCTAAAATCGAAGTTTTTTATGGCAATCAATGTTATTCCTCTTAAATGAACCAAAGATATCTTCACTTAATGGGGATCTGTTTGTATACTCTGTATATGTTTTAAAAGAATGAACATTATTCCTTTAAGGTCCGATGAGGATTTGACACGTGTTATACAATCTTTTGAAGAATCTCGTGTCATGAATACGGAGGATACACTGATCAGTCAGCAATGTCACACCGAAATAATGTGTGTTTTTCGATCTTTTTAGGGTAAGAAGACACAATATATTTTCATAAATTTATTTAATCGTTTCGGCGAGTGTGACACGTGTCAAATAAATTTTAAAAATTTATAAATTCTTTATCACATGACATATGCGTGAGAAATGAGACGCAGTACATTCCGCAAACATTACTAAAATATCCTTGTACACGAAATGGGTTCCATACAACTTCGGGAATATGTAACTGAGCGAGAAATTTTACAATAATAGGGTCACTCCAGGGTTGAGTACCGAGTGAATCAAAATAGTACAGGCGCTGTCTATTTTTAAAATAGACAGCGATCCAATGAATCCCTTCATTACCGATGACATCTGTGTTCACAATAAGACTACCGCATTCTCGCGTACTTGGCAAACTCAGTGTTTCATTCTTCGCAAACACGCCGATAAATTTGGAACGTGTGACTCGTTCCATTACTTTCTGAAGTGTATTAGCATCCATTTTAAAAGTCAGTGATAACACTCCTAAATCTATCTACTTCTATTAGGGCTTGCGATTCAAGATATACTAGTACACTAATAGGAGCGTCTATAGGCTTGGCGAATTACAGCCGCACTGAGATGTTTCCGCTCTGCTGTGGGGTTAATTGGGTATTTACGCTAGCAGATAAGTCAGGTGTAATGTCAAACGGATAAAGGTTAAATTGATCAATGAATTCTTCCTGCGTTACCCCATTACCAAGCTCATCACAATCACCTGCAATATGGGTCAGATTACTATAGGCTCTGGCACAAAGAGGTAAAACAGCGTCTGATGAATAGTCCGTACCCATTGTTCCGCCCAAAGCAGTGCCATTAACGTATAGAGTTATATTTTTAAGTCCGAAATTCTCGAATTTAAAGGCACTCTTTTTATATGTTCCATTCACCGAAGCATGGTCCTGCATACCGATTAATATCCTTTTAGGAAGATTTCCCAGGGCAATGTTTTCTATCTGCTTCGATGCCAACCCTGCAGGAACCGTATATAGTTTGATTTGTACTCTGTTAATAGGATATTTCACTGTAGCGTTTAGTAAATTTTTCTCAATTTCTAGTTGTTTTGGTGAACTTAATTTCACACGCCGTACGCGGAGGTATGTGTCCATAATGTGAACCACAACGGGCTTTGCACCCTCCTCTTGATCAGCATCCAGATTTAAGTAGATCTCAGGACTCGTGCGGGTGAGCTTTATTTTCATATCCACCCCGTTGACAAGCAACTTCTCCTGGAAAGTGAAATCTGTGTGCAACCGTCCAAAACACTCGTATATTTTCTTTTTAGAATTTTTAAATTTGTCCTTTATACTATTCTCATCTTTAGTTTGATAATATCCCTCGGCACTTAAAAAGGTAGCCTTCGCTTCTTTGGAAAAGTTGAGGACATTTTCCAGATAGGCTCGTAGATGATAGTACCCCGTGCCTGCCGATATGTTGGTCTGATTTAAATATACGTCACACTGGTTGAATATGGAGTGCAGAAAGTTTGTTTCAGGGTATACAGCATATTTGTCATCGCAGACCGTTCCATCAGAATGGGCTATACGTAGCTTAGCGTACATGTGCACACAGCTTGGATCAAAAAAGTAAGGGCCTGAGTTGGGTATCACGAATTCTATAGGTGCACTCGGGGAACTAATTGTGTTTAAAGGGTTAATTGTAATAAAGTCACTGTGCTCAATAGAAACTTGGGTTGGAGGCAGCTCAAAAAGGGATAGCTCCGATTTACAGCATTGTCAACTACATGGGTGGATGAAGCGTGCCATGGCGAAATAGTGGCTCCTCTCTCGACAAGTGGTAAACAAACTATGATTCATGAGATCAATGTCCTTAGCTTATATCAGTCAAAAAAGTGGTCAACCATAGGTTTCATTCGCTTACAGCACTTCTTTTTTGATGGCCTTTTACGTTTAATACCACGTGACCCCTTCTTCTTCCGGGCAGCCCTCTTCTTCTTTCCGCCACCACTCATTTTTCTCTTTGAATCTTTGATGATTTCGTCCCGTGTACGCTTTAAATGTTTTTTAGAGCTTCTTTAGGTTTAGCCCCGGCCAATATGTCTTCTGCAGTGTTAATACCTGATTGTAGCTCTTTCCTTCCGAGGTATCTGGCCCCCCTCTTCAGCAAAGGAACGGCCGTACGTAGTATGGATGAAAAAATGGATCCAAGTCCACTACCGCGCTGGTATCTCACCCCTCGATAGACGGTGAAAGGCTTTCTATCCATTATAACTCAGTGCGTCGAAAGTGTAGTTTCACTGTTAAGCTCCCGTTACCGAATGGGAAGTTTTCACCCTCAATCGTTCTTATATATATTGAGATATTGGTTATTAAATTAGTTGCGACATTCACATAATAGGGTCTGTCATATGTAATACTCAAACTCCTTCCTCTATGGTTGGGGATGTGAGCAATGCGCAGCAGGCGCGCCTGGTTATCCCCAACAAACTGGTGCTCCACTATATTACTGTAAATATAGCACATGTCTGGGGACCTTTCAGCCAATTTCTCAATCTTCAATTGATACATTAATCTGGACAATAGGTTGGATCGATTTTACATCTTTTTCGATTTCCATATTCTAATAGAGACAAAAACTTGCGCATGCATGAGAAAATAGCCTCTGCAAAATCTTAGCTTAATAGATAATCATCTTCTGCCCCGGCAGAGCGATGAAAATCATATTTTAGTAGTCAAAAATGTATTTTTCTTATAATTTTTAAAATATTTCAATATGCATCAAACTTTTTCCTAATAACTATAAAGTCGATGAAAAAGACCTCATATGATCGTTTTTCCAAGCGCGTTGTCCTACGTTAATATCTTTTACCCCCGGCAACAACGTCAAATGTTGAAAAAGTAGGTAATTTATATACATATTTTCAGATCGGCTCTTTGTCTTAAATAATGCATTTATATATTTCCCATACCATTTATATCGTTGCTTAGGCATGAAATAACACACGCGCAAAATTTTATGACTCTAGAGTAATATCTTCTGTCCCCGAGAAAAGTCTAAATGTGGATTATAATTACGTTAATGCGATGTTATAAGTACGATAAGTACTAAGTACAGCTCCTCGCTTGCTAATTTTATAAAATTAGCAACCCAGAACTCACCACGAGGAGGTGGCTGTACGTCGAATTCCACCCTATCCAGCCCCAACCACCCTTCCTTTGGCTGCATGTCGATTTACATACGGTAATCTTTCTTAGAATCAAATCGTGGAATTTTTGTTCGGGAGTGAAGACGGGAGCGGATGAATCCGTCCCTCTCTTCTATTCCACTTACACTGGCAGAGGCTTCGGTTACTAATTTGATGAGTCTCTCGACTGCTTGAGTATGACAAGGGAATAGTGGGATCAGTCCATCAGGCTGGTCTCCCGTCTCAACAAACTCTTTTATTCGGGTATCAGGTATTGTTTTTGTAAAGGGGGGTTCGGTCACCTCAGCCGTTTGACAGTTGATCATTTCGTAATAGTTTTGACTATCGTAGAGCAGCTCAGGCATGGCGAAGGCTCGAATTTCCCCCGCTGGTGATTGTTTTGATCGTGCTTTTAATATTCTTCTCCATCCCAATTCTCTTATGTGTTGCTCATCGGCATGTAGCATGGAGATCAAAATATTTTCTGGGTGAGCAAAGAAAGAATTTCTACGGAGGACTTTGTTGGCGATTGTCTTAGATCTTTGAGGCGGCATGGTCTGAGAGAGACGCATCATTTCGAAAAAATGTTTTGCGCCCTCAGTGAAACTGGAGTTTTTATTTATCTTAAACCAAATTGGTGCGTAAACTGTCATAATGAATCGCACAATTTCGTTGAAGGTGCTGGAGGATTCACTGGTTGAAACATAGAGGCGCAGAAATCTATTTGCTGTTGTCAGCCACCTGGAATGCGCCATCTTACCTGGATTTCGAGCCGTGAGAGCTGAAGAGCAGCTACCGCTCGACACTGCTCTATAGATGCCTAACAAATATTTTTGGTCAGTGCTCAACTCGGCATCATCTATGTCAATGTCGGGAGATGGAATGGCATCGAATTCTGTAATTGGAAGTCTTTCGCAGTCGTTCAGTTGTTTTCCAACTGGTCCAGTAAAGCCCATTGGCCCAGTTGTTTTGCCGTCTAAGTCTTGAATGAGGTGTCGCAGCGATAATTCATTACCGTGTAATAGGCATGTGTGTGTGTTATTTCATGCCTAAGCAACGATATAAATACTATGGGAAATATATAAATGCATTATTTAAGACAAAGAGCCGATCTGAAAATATGTATATAAATTACCTATTTTTTCAACATTTGACGTTGTTGCCGGGGGCAAAAGATATTAACGTAGGACAACGCGCTTGGAAAAACGATCATATGAGGTCTTTTTCATCGACTTTATAGTTATTAGGAATAATTTTGATGCATATTGAAATATTTTAAAAATTATAAGAAAAATACGTTTTTGACCTAAAATATGATGTTCATCGCTCTGCCGGGGGCAGAAGATGATTACCTATTAAGCTACGATTTTGCAGAGGCTATTTTCTCATGCATGCGCAAGTTTTTGTCTCTATTAGAATATGGAAATCGAAAAAAATGTAAAATCGATCCACCCTACTGGACAAGTCATGCTGTGTCTCGTGAAATGTGTCTCTTTGGAAGACTGCGCTATATCGGCCATTGGTTAGAATTTGGAACTTTCTATGGTCTTTAATACGTCTGTTAGTCTTTGATTTTAGGATTAGTGTATGTGCAGGGTTGTTTACGATTTCGTATACTAAATCATTCGTAAGGTTTGAGTTTCTTAAACTTACGTTTAAGCCTCTCACAACATCCTCGGCCGAACCATATTGACCCGGTCCTAGTCTTACTTCTGTAGTGTAATACCGTGCAACCTTAGTCCGAGCGATACGCATAGTTTCATCCATAGCTACCCAGCTTTTTCACACTCGTCAATGTCTCTAAGAATCGTAAAAACGGTTTCTTTATGTTCAATATTTAAAAAGATGGTGTCCAGCTGAATTTCGCATATCCCCACCTCATACGAATCACGACCCAATTCAATGTGCTTGTGGAGCTCTGTTACAAAGTTGGCTAGTGTGTTGTTAGGGTGTACAGACAGGGACGAGGAGGACGGGAGTGTGACGAAGAAATGGTTAGGAGCCATGTTGCATACTATTTAAGCTTCATTATTGCATCAGCTTTTATATAGGTGTTGAAGCTTTCTGGGTACCCTAGCCATTTCACCAGGTACATTTTTCTCTTTCCTGAACCTTTGCTTCCTAAAATTTTCTCAATTTTAAACACATTTTTTCTAAATTAAACGCAACTTTCTGCAATTCCTCGCGGTAAAAACCTCCTGAGATTTCTTCCCCATTCAAATCTTCAATGTGATACATCATTGTCTCACCTTTAGGTCTCATAGCCCTAACTTTAAAAATCTCGCGTGTCCATCCTTGCTCAAAACCCTTTGCGAATTTGTTCCCCGAACTCGACAGCCTTACATAATCATTGATTTTGAAGCGCGCAGAGTGTGGTGGTGGTGGTGATCCATCTCTTCTCGGGAGCTTACCTCTTTCTAAAACTTCGTTAGGTGTTGTCCCAATCGTGCGATGGTGTGAGCGGTTGTAGGATGATGCCAATGATTCCAGAATGTCTAGAAATCTGTGTGTGTTTTTATGTGTGAAATAACGGTGCATGCGTTCCTTTATGGTGCGCTGAGCTCTTTCAGCTAAAGAAGCCTTATGTATAGAATTGGTTGTGTAATAGCTGATATTAAACTCTGTCAACATGTTCTGAAAAGCACGGCCTATAAATTCATTCCCCATATCAGTACAAAAATAGCCAGGAACCCTGTTTTCTTTTAGCATTAGCGTTTTGGTGGCTTTAGCTACTGTTCAGGTGATTATTTTTCAGAGGAACTAGCCACAGATATCTAGAGAATACGTCTATTATGAATAGAATGTAGCGGTGACCATCGTTATACACAGAATATCTTTGCATGTCTGTTAAATCTGCTTGCCAAATAGAATCAATCGAGGAAGCCGTGGTCTTGGCTGTTTTAAACCTTTTTCTCACAGGCTTATGAAGCGTATAAGCGTCCTGCTCCCTCAAAATCTTTCAACATCTTTTTTCCTGCTCCGTAAACACTTCTGTACAGTCTATCTACGCCGCCGTAAGAGGATGGGTTAGAAATGTCATAATAGCGTTTAGTTAATACGTTAGCCATTTGCGTATTTTAGAGGCACGTGGGTAGGGTTGGTTTAACCACTTCTTGCTCCTCTTCAAAGGTGTTACCGCCGGGGGTGACGGCACCTTCAACTGTGTCACATGCGTTGCATGTTCCAAGTCTTTTAACCTGTTCAGATTTCCTATCAACTTTTTAGGGACATTTATTTGTTGTAGTCTTGCTTTAATATGCTTCCATCCTGATGGTGATGGCCTATCCCACTTTCTCACCAGATCATGGACAATGTCTACGATATTCGATCCCTGTACCTTTGATCCTTCCACAATGAGCTCGCCTGTATCGGTCCATTGTATGGCTGGATCCTCATTCAATAGATTATAAAGACTTAAGCCTTTACTCATCAATGTATGTTGGAGGGTGCTTTTTAATACATGTTCGATATGTTGTGTGGCTAATCTTTTTGATTGGTCAGCTGTATCGTCGGGCACAGATCCTATGTCGCCATGTCCATCGTCCACCGTGCTGTGCCTAATAACCACAGGAATCTCTGTAGGGCTCTTATAATTTTCGTACTCGTGAAGAAATTTCTGCAGAGCTTCTTGGTATAAGATTCTTTTCTCATCAGGTGTTTTTTCACTGTTTAATAGGGCCAACAATTCGCTTTCCATTCTTTTAAGTCTGCTTTTACGGGGATCTAGATCCGTGCCTGGATTCCTTTGCAGTGAAGCGTACACCTCGTTGGGAATCACTACCACTTTCTTCATTATATTAATCCCCCGTGCTGTGCCTAATAACCACAGGAATCTCTGTAGGGCTCTTATAATTTTCGTACTCGTGAAGAAATTTCTGCAGAGCTTCTTGGTATAAGATTCTTTTCTCATCAGGTGTTTTTTAACTGTTTAATAGGGCCAGCAATTCGCTTTCCATTCTTTTAAGTCTGCTTTTACGGGGATCTAGATCCGTGCCTGGATTCCTTTGCAGTGAAGCGTACACCTCGTGGGGAATCACTACCACTTTCTTCATTATATTAATCTAGTCAGTAAAGGACCCAAAACTGAAAATAAGATGGGGAGAAATGACCCTCCTGTTTGTACAATAATTCGTTTTTTCTTCGCTACAGTTTGACTTTTACGAACGAGTGCACGTATTATGTTCTTGTAGCGGCGTAGGCGAGCCTTCTGATGGGTTTTCATTGATACATTGCAAATTATAACGTTAAGACAGATTTCACAGATGCATTTTAAAAAGTCGGCGTCGATATTTTTAATAAACATCTGCTGCATTGCCCGGGGCAGTCGATGATAGATTTTTATTAATTCACGGTATTTCTTTAGGCTCTTTGTCATTCTGGAATATACACCGTTTCAGGCTCGTTTGGAAATATATTCGTTCGTAGAAGCACTCTAAACGTGTTTCGCGGATGAAGGTCGCAAAGCAAATATCCGTAACGCGTGCTTGTAGCTCCTTTATAAACTTCCAGAAACTCCTTACGCTGATTCGGGAACATTTGATTGGCTAATACCCCAATTTGTGATTTGTGATACATCTCTACGTTGCGCGAATAAGACTAGATATTGCGTATTTAACGACACATCGCGCATGTATCTATTTTTGAAAAATAGATTCTGATTGATGAAGAACACGCTTATGTTAAGATGGCGGGAGAATACTGTAAATGTCTCGGCAAACGTTTTATCCATCTCCAACATGAGATCGTCAATTACAATGATTGTATGTTCATTTCCCTTTAACGAATTAACGTCATATACGCCTTTGTGGAACAAAATATCATCTTGGTACTCGTTGAACACTGATTGATACGTCGAATAGCACCATATAACTTTATGCACAAATTTCGAGAATATCTCTCCCTTTTCTTTAATGATTTTAAGCATAAACACAGTTTTACCACATCCTGTAGGTCCAGATATAATACATGTGGATGGGCTTGTGAATCTGAATTTTTCTACAGAGTCCATTTGTAACACGTCACACTCCTAAGTGGGTCATTTACAAAATATTACAAATTTTGAGTGCTGTTCCTTATACTTTGCTTTCTTCTCCCACAGAACCGTGAATGACGATGAGGTAGAGCACCCCCATCATTGACATTACGGATGACCTCGACGACAGTGTAGTTGTGATCTCCTCTGCCAACGAACCCTCACCAGCGATACCGCTAGCACGTCCAAAGCGGAGGTATGAGAACCCCACGTCAGGTATAAAGCGACAGAAATACGCGCCTGTTGCAGCGGTAATAGATCCCCAACCCTCAACCTCTTACGCAAGAACGCCCCCAGCAGCACCTCCCGCTAATATATCCCCTTATTCATCCGCCACAGTTGCCTCCCGTTCTGTTAAGTCTACAATAATAGATCCCCAACCCTCATCCTCCTACGCAACAGGCCCCCCAGCAGCACCTTCCGCTAATATATCCCCTAATTCATCCGCCACAGATGCCCCCCGTTCTGTTGAGGATGTTATAATGTTCGAGTTGGTGCGCTCCGCAGCCCCCACCCCAGCCTTGACTAGAAATCGGTATAGAGTCAGGGTCGACCCTAGAGCCATGTGTAGCAATGGAATTGAGCGCGGCTACGCCGGGTTGTACAGCGTATTGTAGAGTTTGCTCTTCAGAACCGCGACGAGCGTGAAGTCATGACGAGTCTGTCCTTTGGATTCGGGTCAGATGACGGTGATGTAGAAGATTATTGGGTGATAGTGCCATTTAGACGTTTGGCGGCTGAAGATGTAGAATATATATTAGGCCGTATAATGCAAGCCGCCCAAAGTAGTATAGCATTTAATATGGACAACTTCACGGTAAATATTGATCGTGTATTCCGTGTTGCGGGTCATAGTGCCATACCGTATACTCTTAACTTCAATTCTCCGATTATTTACCGAAAGCATATAAACGTCGATCGTGGTTGCGGCTTTATAGCAGTACTCTTAGCACGTATGTTTACTGTACAAAATACACAGGCCACAAAAATTTGGTTGCCTACGGTCGTGGAGCATGCCCGTAAACTAGCTGTAGACTGTGAACTTGAATTTGACTGTAATATGGGTCCTGAAGAGTTGAGAAGGGTAGAACAGGAAATGAATGTTCGTATAGTTGTATTTGGGCTGGATGATCGTCGTAGGACTGTACATGTTTTTAAAAGCTGTGTGAGAGATCGTACAAGAACCCTACTTATTTTAGGATTGTCAGGGACAACGTATCTCCCCATCCGTAATATAAGGTGGCTTTACGCGAGTTATGACAAAAGTCGAAAATATGGGAGACATCATGATTTGTGTAAGGGGTGCCTCGAGTTTGCGGATGATATTGTGCGACATTGTAAAGAATGTCACATGGTATGTGAGCAGTGTAAAAGCACCAAATGTGAAAGCCGTGTAGTTGACGCTGAGAAGAGAGACTGTGATGTGTGTAGACGCACATTTTTCAATAATAGCTGTTTTGATTTCCATAAATCAATTGGCACGTGCAGGAAAATGAGAATCTGTGAATGTGGTATGTTTCACACAATGGATAATTGGGGAAAATTTAAGCACAAGTGTGACGTAATTCACTGTCCTACATGCCAGGAGGAATATAAGGCGGATGGAGTAAAGCATGTATGTTATATGAAAGATGCTAAGCCTAAAAATAACCCTTGTATAACTGTGTACTACGATATAGAAACATATACGAACGCTGAAACCAAAGATGTAATTCCACATTTACTTGTGAGCCAGACCATCTGTGATGAGTGTATGGGTATCGAATGTGACGAGTGCCCCAAATGCGGTAAACGGACAAACGTTTTTAAAACGAATGTCCGCGATAGTCCTGTGAAACTATTTGTGTCCTATATTGTCAAGTTAGCAGACAAGTTCAAAAAAATGACTGTGTATATTCTCGCCCATAACGGGGCAAAGTTTGATACGCAGTTCCTTTATAAGGAGTTGCTTGAACACGAATCCTCTGAGATATTTACAGGTGATCCATTGAAAAGAGGCAACAAATTAATACAGATGCAAATAAGAGGCAATGTACAATTTAAAGACACTTTATTATTCACACATTGTAAATTAGCAAAGCTACCCAAGGTGATGGGAGTAGCAGCTGAAGTTTCCAAAGGATACTTCCCTTGCACTTTCCTCACCAGCGAGACTTTAAACTACGTAGGCCCACCACCACCCAAACATTATTTTGACTGTATGGATGAACGTGAAGAATTTGATCGATACTACAACAGTTTTAATGAAAGTAACCCTTATAATATAGCTGATGAATGTGAGCGTTATTGCGTGAATGATGTGCGCGTGCTTAGAGTATGTTTCCAGGCCTTTAGAAGGATGTACATAGCCCGTTTCAAATGCGATCCGCTGCAAGTCGCAACCACCATCGCATCATTATGTTTTACGGTGTTCAAGAATAACTTCATGCCTAAAGACACCTTAGCCATTATTCACCGAAACAACCCCCGCAGTTACGGACACAAGGCTATTTACTGGCTCATACACCTACAGCAACAGACAGGTGTATACATAAAGCACGCCCACAACACGGGTGAAGTACCCATTAAGATTAATGGACGTGTTTTTTGGGTTGATGGGTTAAGTGAAAACCGTGTCACTGGTGTGAAGACTGTGTACTCCTTTAACGGTTGCTGGTGGCATGGATGCCCCCGTCCTGAGTGCGGAATCGCCGGAGATATCCACGGTAGATCTCCTGCCGACTGTCTTGCACGGACCCGCTCCCGCGATCAACTTATAGGATCACAGTTCACTCACAAAGTCTTGTGGGAGCATGAATATGATGCACGGATGGAGACAGACGAGGTGTACCGTGAGAAAATAAACACGATCAAGCGCTCAATGGTGCTGGTTCCTCTCAAATGTGGTGATAGCTTGTTTGGAGGACGTACAAATCCATTCAGACTATACTTTCCACCTACGGAGGGTGTGAAGCTCCATTACTACGATTTCTGTTCTTTGTACCCATACGTGATGAAGAACAATCCGTACCCCGTGGGCGCTCCTGAGAAACTGGTGGGACCTATCCTGCCATCCATCGATGAATTTTCAAGAAATTTGAATGATTGTTACTTTGGGCTCTCTTTCGTAGACGTACTCCCCCCACGCAATTTATGGATGCCAATCTTACCTGTCATTATCGACGACAAGCTCATGTTTCCCCTGTGCGTGAAGTGCGCGGAAGAGGATAACGGCGATTGTAACCATATACCCCACCAGCGTAAGATCAGCGGCGTATATACAAGTCCTGAGCTGGCCCTAGCCGTACGCCATGGTTATAGAATACTGAAGATACATGAGGTGTGGAGGTTTCAGAAGCTACCCAACCTTTTCACACCATACAGGGTGTCCCAGAATTAACTATCTATTTCAATGAAATCGGACAAATTTTTTAAAAACACACTTTTATTTATGTTTATCATGTTTAATATGTGTTAAAAATGTATAAATTTCTAAATTTTTTTCATAATTTTATTTTCATAATTTTTTCATAGTTTTTCAGTTTTATTTTCATTCTCTTTCAGAACCCTATTAATAATGAATACACAAGAACGCATCTTTGTTGTAACATCCCGTATCAAAGGAATGCAATGTAATGAAATCAGAGAAAAATTTACAAGAAGATTCCACAGAACCGGTCCTACAGACAAAGCGATTCGTGAACTTGTGAACAAATTTAAAAGAACTGGATCCGTACACGACGAGGTGGGAAGAGGACGCCCAAGGACAGCACGTAACATTACCGAACAGGTACGACAATTGTTTGAGGATGAACCAACAACTTCGGTTAGGGAGGCCGGTCGAAGACTCAACATATCCAAGACAACAGTTCATAGAATCTTGCGTTCGACACTGATGAAAAAGGCTTTGATACGGGATGTTACAACAAAGATGCGTTCTTGTGTATTCATTATTAATAGGGTTCTGAAAGAGAATGAAAATAAACTATGAAAAACTATGAAAAAATTATGAAAATAAAATTATGAACAAAATTTAGAAATTTATACATTTTTAACACATATTAAACATGATAAACATAAATAAAAGTGTGTTTTTTAAAAATTTGTCCGATTTCATTGAAATAGATAGTTAATTCTGGGACACCCTGTATATAAACGCCTTTTTGAAGGATAAGGTTCAGGCATCAGGGTATCCGCGAGGAGTTGATACCGAAGATGAAAAGTCTGCCTATATTCAACGTTACCGCGACCGCGAAGGTATACAACTTGATCGTGCCCAAATTGCAAAGAATCCTGGCAAGCGCTTTAGTGCAAAGTTGTGTCTAAACAGTCTATGGGGAAAATTTGAGCAGAATACCGGCAAAGGGAACATTCATTTGGCACAAAGTTATAGTGATGTCTGGGATTATGCCAATGCTCCCGATAAAGAGGTCATGGAGATCGTGAATGTAGGTAATACTTACATAATAAAGTACAACAACACTGAATTGGCCACAGATACCTCAAGGGTTAAAAACATACCTGTGGCCAGCTTCACAACAGCCTATGCCCGTATAAAACTTTGGGGTCTATTGCATTCTCTTGGGCGGAGAGTATTGTATGCCGATACAGATAGCGTGATATTCACAGAGAGGGAGGGTGAATACATGCCTACTATTGGGGAGTTCCTCGGCGAACTCACTGATGAGATCAAGGATGAGTATGGGGACAACGCATACGCCGACTCTTTTGTCTCAACAGGACCTAAAACTTATGGCGTACGGGTCAGGGTGGGGGAGGAAATGAAATATATCGTGAAGGCAAAGGGCATTACGCTCAACCATGCGAATCGGCGGGTTGTTAACTTTGAATCGTTGAAGGATCTAGTGTGTTTGGACGATGATGAGGGCGAACAAACTCCCCAACTAATTGTAGGCACCCACAATTTTCGGGCGCAGAAGCTTGGGGGCGTGAAGGAACTTAGGGGTACGAAGGTGTGCCGTAACACCTATAGGAAACGTTACCAGTTACCTGGTACCTATGATACCGTACCCTTTGGATACCATAACGTATGATGCTTCTATTGTTAACTCACACGTATTTGTCTTGTATATAATCGTATCTATTGATTTATTACACGTATTTGTAAATATATATATATATAACTTGAATATCCCGTTTATTAAATCGTATTTTAAAGTATCTATTGATTTATTACACGTATCTGTAAATATATATATATAACTTGAATATCTCGTTTATTAAATCGTATTTGTAAATATATATAACTTGACTATCTCGTTTATTAAATAAATCATGTTTCAATTAGCGTTTCACTTTCTCCTTTGTGTGTGTGTGTGTGTGTGTGCACAGGTGAAAGTTCTAAGCTCCGCCCACTATAAGACCGTGAGTCATGCTACTATCTGGGAGTCCCTGCGTGGTCAGTCGACTGCAGTAAGCCCGAGAGATCAGGAGTGTATTCAGAAGAAAAGATCAGACGTGTATTCAAATGGCTACCTTTAATATTGCTTGTACAACGTTTATGAAATGGTATTCAGCAAAGTGTCAGGATGTGGTGGATACCGAAAAACTTCCTATTCCACCCTCCTATGCCTCTTTTAAAACCACATTGGATTGTGCGAAGCTCCATGATGTACAAATACTCTACGGATGTTCTGGTGAGACCGTTGAAGGCTTTCGTTGCACAGACGATGTGCTGAAGTATGCTGTAGAGCTAAACTTTATAAAGTCTCACATATACCGTGAAGTAAAAGAAACAACGCGTGCAGAAGAGAAGCAGCAGGTATGGATAATGAGTCTTGCGGATGGGTGGTGTGACAAGCGGTATTACGTCATGCTACACCATGTCGATTACTCATACCCTACGACTGAAAATGTGAATCTCGTGATCATGGACAATCTTAAGTATTTTTATCACTATATTAACGTATATCATGATGAGGTTCGTAGTGAGGTTGTGGCTAGTGCCCTGCGTGAGTTTTTAACAGACTTTAGAGACGAGTATCGTTTGATGGGCAGAAAGGAAAAATATGAGCATATGTTCCTCTCAAATAGTGCGCCGGAGTGTGAAGATGTTTAGTAAAACATAAAATGTGCCTAGTTCTTATCCTGAGGGAAACTGTCTGGTGCGTAGGCTGGTAGTGATAAAATTAATTCTTGTACCGGAAAAACAAATATGTACAACAATTCGGTGCGACTCGCGGATCATACGAACAAGCCCATTCACGTATCATCGAGTCAACCGCCCGTCGAACCGTTCCTGCCTACCTGCGTGCCTCACACGGCTCATAGTTATCTCAGAGCTTGAACCGAGTGGACGTGCGCTCCTCGAATACGATGGAACTTCCTTTGAGCAGCATTCTCAACGCCTCGTACGATGTGTCCGTGACGAAACCGTTGCGCGTGTTCAGGCGTAATTCCGGTACCGTTAGCTATGTGCTGGAAACGGAATGTAGACAAACAAACAAACGGGTTTATTTAAGTGTCGAGGAGATGAATAGAATCTTCGTGATAGTTGAGAAGTGGAGTGAAGATCGTTATAAAATACCTGCTAACGTAGGTACAAGAAGAGAGCAGATTAGTGACGCACCCTCATACGCCGTTGTATGTACGTTGTGTATAAATAACGATCGGCCGTGCATTGATATACGGCTGATGTGGAAGAATGCTTCTGATAATAACGCTCTTATTCCTACGCGAAACCGTTTCATCCTCGACAGAATGTTTTAAATCGTCGGATTCCGTAAGCTGAAACCTATATTAGACGCGCGTGTTACGGATATGCTTTATTTTGATACAGTACTTGAATACGCCTACACCGCTCTGCTCGATGGGTTTACCGAGTGTAGGGCTGGTGAGAATGGTCTAGAGCTGGACGTTTATTTAAAAAGTTTACTCTTTGAAATACCATGAACTTTGGTACAAAGCAATTGATCGGTACAAGGCTGAGCTCACCTACACCGTTCACCCTGAAGAACTATTTCTTTATATAACGCGCAGTTGTCGTAACGATTTAGAAGATTACTTCAATTGCCGTTATGTTGAGTGAGTTCACGATTGAAAAGCTCGAGTCGGTAGAAATAAACCCTCGATTGGAAAAGCGTGTTTATAAACTTGTGTTTAATAATGTAGCTAACGATGAACTCTTTGTGCGTGCTTTTGATTGTATTCTAGACGTATTTAAAGATGACTTACCAACCTTGTTGTAAAGTGGGAACAAAAATAGTACTGAACGATATGAAAGCCCTTCATGTCGAATACAGGTTTCCCTATACTTTAAGAGGTGAAATATTATTAAGCCGCATATACTGCGTAATGCAGAGCAATAATGATGTAATTGTAAACTCGATTAAATGCGAGTTTAATATTTTGAAAAAAAGTGAAATGTATTTATATATTTTGCGTGATATTTCTCCTGTACTGTTATGATTATATGCATATTTCTATTATTATTGAAATGTATTTATATATTTTGCGGGATATTTCTCCTGTACTGTTATGATTATATACATATTTCTATTATTATTGAAATGTATTTATATATTTTGCGTGATATTTCCCCTGTACTGTTATGATTATATGCATATTTCTATTATTGAAATGTATATTTATTTCTATTTGAAATGTATATTTATTTATATATATCTCCATAATTGTGTGTATATATTTCCTGTACTGTTATGATTATATGCATATTCCTCAATTATTATTGAAATGTATATTTATTTTCTATATATTTATAATAAACAGAATGATGCAATGTTGTTTTACTTAATTATATCATGTTACGCCTTCTAAACCTACTACCGGTATTCTAAACCAACTTTTAAGAAATATAATAATGTATACAATGGTATCGCTAAAAAGTGGTATCTGGCAACTCAAGCCATTTACGCCTTCTAAGCCAACTGGCTGATTAGGAGTCTATAATAATGTATACAATGGTATCGTTAAAAAGTGGTATCTGGCAACTCAGTCTTCGATTAGAATTAAATATATAGCACAAACTGAATACATGGCGCTATCTGGCAACTCAAGCCATTTACGCCTTCTAAGCCAACTGGCTGATTAGGAGCCTATAAAACAACGCCTACTCGGCTGAAGTCTTAATATGCACTTGGCTCCTGCCAGGTGAACACCTCTCCTCCTTTCTCTCCTCCTTTCTCTCCTTTCTGGCCCTTTGGGGGGAATAGCTTGGGGGAGAACTCCGCCTCCAAGTTGCATGCCCCTTGCAACCCCGGTTGGCAACAAAGGGCCCTTTGGGGGAATTTTTTTTTTTTTTTTTTTTTTTTATTTTTTTTTTATATTTTTTTTGCAACACCCCCCCCCCCCTTGCAACACCCCCACCCCCCTTTGCAACATTACGTAATCACTTGCAACATTCCTGCACTCTAACCTTTTGCGGCTATACTACTATATATATATATATATATATATACCGGGTTGCCAAGAAAAAAGTAAGCTATTGTTTTTAAGATTTTATTTCCGTTTTATAGAAAGAAATACAAAATAAATAATACATGTTAATAAATACTCCTGTTATTGTCTATATTATGACATCAAATACTCAAAATATCCACCACCTTGGACATAAAGCTCCAAACGATGGCGCCAATTATCAATTGCCCTGTTTATGAAATTTTGTGGTAGCGAATTCCATTCTTCCACAATCTTTTCTTTTAATTGATCAATGTTAGCGAAATTAATATTCCTATACACTCTTTTCTTCAGTTCATCCCATATTGCATAATCAAGAAGAGACAAATCTGAGCTGTTGCCAGGCCAATGTTTAGGTTTTATTTAGTCAGGAACTTCTTTGTTTAAATATTTAATTGTAAGGTGAGCAGTATGACTTGTTGCACCATCTTGCTGAAATGTATATCAATTTGCCGAAATTTCGCGAATTTTGGTAGATGTTTCTTTAATATACTGTTGCAATAATAAACAGCATTCATTTCAACACCGCTTTCAACAAAAACAACATCACTTTTACCCAGTTTGGATCTTGCTGTAGAATACACTCGATTGTTTTGAGTGGTGATACGTGATCGAATTGAAATGATTTTTCATCACTAAACCAGATTCTATTAACATTGGGAAATCTTTTAAGAAAAGCTTGACATGCTTCCATTCTGTTCATCTTATTGACTTCACTTAAGATCTGCACTGGATAGCGTTTATAAACTGTCAATTACAGATCTTCATTGACAATTCGTTATATAGAGCTTCTTGAAATTCCTGTTTCTGCTGCAATTTCATTTGGTGTCATGTGCGTTCCAGGCTTTTTTTCCTGACTTAGAACCAGTTCCTCAACCATTGCAATATTTTCATCAGTGCGAACTTCTCTTTTTCTTCCACTACCCTTGGTTCTAGCAACATATCCAGTTCTATCAATTTTACAATACTTTTTTCTACACCAGAACGAGTCCATGGTTTATTTGGAAACAGTGATATAATTTTTCTGGCACCATAGTGTTTCTCAATACGTAATTGTTTTATCAATATGAGATCTTCTTGACTACATGAAGGCATTTTTGATGGGGGATTAAATATATTTGAAAAATCTACAACAAAGATAAATAGAGTATATTAAAAACAAATATTATAAAGACATATAGAGTGCTACATATAAAAGCAAATTATTATTTATATCGTTATAAAAGCAAGCAAATCTTGACAATAGTAAATATAATAGTTGATAAAAGCAATAGCTTTTTCTAGGCAACCCAGTATATATATATATATATATATATATATATATATATATATATATATATATATATATATATATACATGGAAACTAAGTTGAATAAATAATTAGTCAAGAAATTTTATTGATCTAATCTCCGTATGCAAATGAATATATGGCATCATTTCGACATTAACAATCATAGCACGAAATTATTTGGAACCTTATTCCTAATTATCACATGGATGAAACTAGCTTGATAGTGTATATCCTACCCGGCTTTATTGATATTATTATTATTTCCTTCTGAATTTACGACAAAATCTTCGCGAAATTATCTGAGGTAAAATTAAAAATTAAAATTTCCCAAAGTCACTTTGGTTTCAACTTCTCTACTGGAACAGACGTTTAATATCCTCTCATCGTAAGTTTTAAAGTGAAATAATTATTTAAGTCTGATGTAATCATTTTCATATTAAGCGCTAAATTCCTTTTTTAAAAAGTGTAGTTCAGTATAAATATAAAACAGAGAAATTGTTTGGATAAAATTCTCTGCATTTGACTAAGTTAAATTTTTCAGGCTTTCGCCTACGCTGAGTCGTGAATTTAACTCGTGACTGTGGTTAAGCCCAAAAATTACATTACATCTGGGAAAAATTAAGCCACTTAGGCCTATTGTATTGAGGTTATCGAAGTCATTAGCTATATTTTATGATAAAATTTTAGAAAATGTCAATCTGAAGTCAGTCAACACTAATAAATTAATAAATTTTTCTATAGTTTTTCTTTTTCATTATGGAAGCACAACGTTGGCAACGGGTGACGTTGATCTTCCATCATGAATAAGAAAAACTTCAGTATTTTCCATTTACCATTACTTCGAATTATATTGGATTTAATATCCCACAAGAATTCATTGTTCCATGCACGGTTTGCGTGCAACATAAAAGTATCTCAGAGCATCATTCAATCTTCCAAATGTTCGTACGATGTTTCCTCATTTCACGAAGGTCGAGCTTGTCGCCCCTCCTCTCGAGTTGGCCTGGTGAAGTAGTGAGTTGGTTTCTTGTACTCTCCACCTCACATAGCCAGGTACGCTCAGCTCATCGGGGATTGTTCTGAGCCAAGTGTCTAATCTTCTTTTCAAGATGCCCAGTGCAACACCACTCGTGTTCATAGGTCTTTGGGCAGCTGATTAAACAGTCTTGATCCTCTCACAACAAAACTATTTTCTTTCAGTGTTAAGGATGTTCCCTGTCTAATAGGGCGGAGTGAAAAACTCATTTTTCGAATTTTCAAATTGGCTAGTGTGGAAAATGTGTGGAGTAGTGAGGACATAAGCTGGTATAAATTTAAAATCATAACATTAATATCTTCAGGTGCCACAATGACCTTCAATATTGAAAAAAATTGAAAAAAGCAGATTTTAACCAATAATTACAGAAGAGTCCACGATGCACAATAGACAAGAATTTATTCACACTTGTATAAAAATAGCTCAGTCAACCTTTAAAAAAATTTTATATTCTCTAAAAACAGTTTTCTATAGTCAGCTCACTCAGCTGTCACGTGAGTACCTCGGTTCAGTGTAGCTGTCGCTCTCGTAGCAGGTGGGTGTTCTGTTGTTGGCGTTACTCAGATAGTCTAAATTATATTTCTTATATATTTTGCATTTCTGTATTGTGTTGCCTTAAGTTTGCCATGTACTATTAACTGAAATTAACGTATAATTGATATTAGCTCTTTCTTTTTCAGATTTGTATACTTTCAAAATGTCTCGAGTTTGTGCAAAATCAACCAGGGCCTCAACTGAGTGCCCCATGTTTGGTATGGGGGAAGATTTGTGGCACAGGAATCTTCCTACATACGAAGGAGTTTTTAAATATTACTTGTTTGTAAGAAACGATTTGAAACAGAATACTAATAAAGATCCTTCAATATCTCAAATATTAGAACAAGTTGTTGATAAATTGAAAACAATTTGGGAAAGTGCTTCCGTCCCAATTCTGTCAGACAGGCGAATTGAAACAATGTTCAGAAGCTACCATGAAAAGTATCGTGTCATTATGAAGCCATACCAAAGCAGAAAAAATTCTGAAGCATACAAAGCAAAGATTGATATGTTCAAAAAAGAAGCACACACGAAACTTTTTGACATTGCAGCGTGCAAGTGCAAAGTACTAACACAATGTTCTTGTCCCAAAGAAAAAACGGTTCCAAAGGAAGAAGTGACGTTCCTCTTAGATCAAAGGAGTGAAAGAAAACTGTTTATTGATAGAGTAGATATTACACTCTCAAAGAAAAAAGCATCTACGTTGCTAAGAAAGCAAAAGAAGCTGTGAGGCTCACCAAAGAATCTTCACAGGAGAAATTGCAGGATACAAATGTTGAATTATCATCATCGACATCAAATAGTGAAAGTGAATCTGGCGAAATATCAGACGATACATTTCCAGAGCCAGTTAGCTCGAAGAGAAAGCTCGAACAACCTGAAGAACAATTATTCAAGAAAAGGAAAACTACAAATCTACCTTCAGTGGCTACTGCTTGTGACAGGACTGCAGTTTCAGATCGAGCTGCAGCATTCATTGTTAGTGCAGTATTGCAAGATATTGGAGTAGTTTCTATTGACAATACATCTGAAGTAGTGGATAGGAGTAAAATCAGAAGAGAAAGACAAAAGAAGAGATCAGAAATTATGAAAGATCAAAATCAGGTCCCAATCAGAGGAATCTATTTTGATGGTCGAAAAGATTCTACACTCTTCCAAGAAAAAAAAGAGTCCAAAGTATATCAGAAGAAGGTAACAGAAGAACATATCACTTTAGTGAGAGAACCTGGTTCAGATTATTTGGGCCATTATTCTGTGAATTCTGGATCAGCTGAAGAAATATGTAAAGGAATGTTTGAGTATATTGGAAATAATGACATGAACCTAGAAAACCTTGTTGCCATTGGATGCGATGGTGCAGCAGTCAACACTGGAGAAAAGGGAGACGTTATAAGGCTTATAGAATTGAAGCTGAAGAAGCCAGTTCAACATTTAGTGTGCCAGCTCCATGCCAATGAATTGCCATTATGCCATTTAGTTGCAAAGCTGGATGGAAAAACATCTGGCCCCCGCGGATTCACCGGTCCTATTGACAGGGAATTAGAGAACTGTGAGAGTCTTCCTATTGTCGAGTTTGAAAGGAGTGATGCTGAGGAACCAACTGTAGACTGTGAAGATCTTAGCACCGACCAAAAATATCTAATTGATATTCATGAGGCCATAACAAAGGGATATTGCTCTCCAGATCTTGCTCATCGTAGTCCAGGCAAAATGGCACATTCACGATGGCTGACTACAGCAAATCGTTTGCTTCGTCTATACGTTTCAACTGTAAGTCCATCTGAGAACCTCATGAACATTGCTTCTTTTATAATGAAGGTCTACATCCCAATGTGGTTTTCTATTAAGCAAAGTACGTCTTTTGTCAATGGCTCAAAACATGTTTTCAAAACTATTGAACTAACAAGAACACTGAATGCCATCATTCGAAAGAAAAGCTGAATATAAAGTTTAAATAAAACGTTAATAGAAAAAAACATGCGCAAGGATGGGTGGTTGGGAGGGCATGGGTGGAGCTCGACACGCAGCCACCTCCTCGTGGTGAGTTCTGGATTATTAGATCATTAATCAAAAGAACATTGATCTAAATAAACTAAGAGCTGCGTAATTCAGTAACTATTTTGGTAATTGGAACACTTAATATATAATAATAACAAGTAAGTTTCAGTTATTGTACTAATGCAGAATATAAGAAAATCATTATATTTCACTTTTTTCGACGGCTTTGTGGCACCTGAAGATATAATTTTGCAGGACTAATATTTATGCACAGTCATTATCTATAGCACCCCATATTTTCCGCACTAGCCATATTTGAATTTCGAAAACAAGTTTAAAAACCTCATTTTCGATCCGCCCTACTGTCTAACATTTAATTTGGGAACACGACAGTCTTCCTTTTCTACTTTCCACCGTTGTTTGGGGAGTTACAGGGTTCACAGTAAGATTAGGGACTAATTTCTCCATTATTTTCCAAGTGTAAAAAATGGTGTATCTCTCTCTTCTCCTTTCCATTGAATATAGATTTAATTCGCTTAACCTTTCCCAGTAATTTAGTTCTTTGCACCCATTAATCTTGGCTGTGAAGCTTCTCTGAATCCCTTCTAGCTGTCTACAGTAATGTCTTCTTTTTTATATGGGAATGTTAGAACACAGCAGTATTCCAATTTGGGTATGATCAGTGTTTTCAGTAGAGGAATCAGTGTATTCCGAGCCATTAGTTTAAAGGTTCTTAGTATCTGCCCAGTTATTCTCTTTGCTTTGTTAACTGCTATATTATTTTGTGTTTCAAATTTCGCATCATCAGTCATTACAACCTCGAAATCTTTTGCTTTAGAATTTCTCTGAATTTCCTCTCCATTTTGGGTATAATATTCCGTGGATTTTAGGTCCTCCCTTTTTCCGTACTGTAACAGCTGAAATTTCTCGGTGTTAAACTTCATATTGTTGTCTTCCGTCCACTTGTAGATTCTGTTCATGTCAGTTTGTAGAGATCCTATATCTTCTGGTTTCTTATTTTCTACTGATCTTTGTGTCATCAGCAAAGGATGTTACTGTGCTGCCTCTGGTTACGTCCTCATCTATGTCACTTAGCATGCTTATGAAGAGTAGTGGAGCTAGAACAGTTCCTTGAGGTACTGAGCTGAGGACCTCTGATTCTGATGAAGATATTCCTTGAAATGTAACGACTTGCCGCCGCTCACTAAGGAAATTATATATCCATTTCCCTAATTTTCCTGTTATTCCAATATATTTCAGTTTATGTATTATGATTCCATGGTCACACTTGTCGAACGCTTTAGCAAAGTCTGTGTATATTACATGATAGTTTTCATTACTTTCCAGTGCATCAATAATGCTGTTGTAATGTTCCATTAGTTGTGATAGGCATGATCTGCCTGATCAAAACCCATATTGGTTATCATTGAATTTTTTCTGAGTTTCCAAAAAGTCATAGATTTTCTGTCTAACTATTCTTTCAAATATTTTAGTGGGATGAGATGTGAGCGACACTGGCCTATAGTTTTTGGCATCGGATCAATCTCTTCCTTTATAGATTTGGACTATGTTCGCGCTCTTCAGGATGGCCTGTATTTCCCGTGTCTAATGAATGTCTCCATCTCTAATATAGGGGCTCAGGAATTGCATTCTTGCAGTTTTTGATCAGTGTGGCATTCCATTTGTCTGGTCCTGCCACTGAGTGTGCTTTTAGTTTCCCTATAGCTTGTGTAATATCATCTGTCGTAAAGCTGAAGTCCGTTATACTTTCCCCATGTAGTTCTTCTTCAAAGAACGCGTTTCTATCGCATATCAATTTGTTAGTTTTTGGGATATTGAAAGATGGTACTGAGCTCTTAATATTTCAGATACTTCTGTTAGATCACCAGATAAAGCACTGCCTTCTTCTTTATTATTCTCAGAGTTCTTCTATAGTGTCTCGGATGATTCTGGGAGGCTTACTAAATTCTCTGAAGATTCCCGGATTCTTCTTATAACGTATCGGGAAATTTTAATGATTAAATTCCCTGAAGAGAGCAATGCTCGAAGGAGAAGATAAAGACTATTTCTTACTCGATTTTACTGCAAAAAGGTTCAGGTAGTGCTCAGCCTTTGAATCAATTTCTTAATGACATATGGAAGATTTTACTTGGGTTTATATACCCCAAAACTGCTAACATCATTATTATTAAATGTTGAAAAGGCTGCATATTTTTGCATAATATTTGAAAATAAAGTAATTCTTTTAGCTGTGGTAAGGTTTAAACTTTAAACGAATAAACAAGATATTTGAAGATGTAGCCATATTTTTATCTTAAACCGCGTATTTTCAGATCTGATGCTATCATGATCTGCCAAGTTAACTAAAAGTGGAAATTGAAGTATGCATCTTTACACTAAAATATGCATATGAGTAAAAATTAAAGGTTTAAGATTTACAATTAAATGCTTAGGCAAGACGTGACTTCATCTTTTATACGAAGAGAGAATGTATACAAAATATGAACATTGCAAAGCTTAAGCAGGATTCATTATTAAGCGAAATCTAAAAAAAGTGATTAAGAAATTTTAAAAAGACAAATCGCCAATTATTTGGCAAAGTAGAAAGCAAATAAATTTTTTTAGCCAAACTCGCGTTAGGCGATTTTGGTCCTTATGTAAAAATGAATACATAACGTACAAACATATTAATATAGGTATTATATAAAGTTAAATATATACGAATATATAGGATTATATAAATACATGAACCATATAAAAACATGAATTTTAAAAATGGATACAAGAACTACTATATAATGAATAAAAGAATTTCATGAAAGTATAAGATAGTATAGGAATATAAGAATTATTCATGGTTCATTTTTACTGGGCTCACCTCTCTAGAATGATGTTAAGACAATAATAGAACATCCTAACTAATATTAACTAGATGATAACTATGGGTTTTATAACACTGGTATGCATCAATTTTGCTGTCAAGGGTTTTGTAAGTGATTCTTATAGAGTGTTTCCTGCTGATTTCGAATCTGCAATCCGTTTTTCTCAATCAGCTCAGGTTATCCGGCTATGGCCTCATAAGTAAATAGAATTTTTCGTGATTTTGTCAAAGCGGAATTGGAACAGTAACATCTATCATCACTTGTTTCACTTGTATAATATCTTTTTTTACTTTTCAGGCATATAGATAAAATATTTCATAATGAATAGAGCGTGTAAAAATGATCCCAATAGATTCTGCTACATATGTGGGACGGTTACCATGCCAAATATCCAGTCCCAAATCACTAAATTTGTGAAGACAATGTATAGAGCATACTTTGGAATTAAGCTAGGGGACCAGGACAAAAATTTCGCCCCTCATATGTGCTGCAAGACGTGCATTGAAAATTTGAGAAGATGGAGCAAAGGCAGAGCGAAATCTTTGCCTTTTGGAATCCCCATGATTTGGAGAGAAGGAAAGGATCACGTGACAGATTGCTATTTCTGCATGACAAACCTCCAAGGTGGGCTTATAAATTTATTTTTCTTAAATATTTTGAAATCCTCGTATGAAACTTGACATAATATTCACCATAATGTAATATTCACCATATATGCATAATATTAACCATAATGGTAATCATACATTTACATATACATATTGTTATAGAAAATACATTTACACATACATATTGTTATACAAGTTACATTTACATATACAATGATTGTATATTTTCTTTCTTTTTCATTCATATTGTCCCGAAGGGACAATATGAATGAAAAAGAAAGAAAATATACAGACTCCATCGACCTATTTCATATCTTACAGACCGCAGCCATCCCTCACGAGCCGCCACTGTCTGAATGCTTCTCCTATTTCATATGCAAGTTTTATATCCATGTTTCTGTGTTTCTATTTTCAGGAGTTAACAAGAAGAATAAACACATTGTTGTATACCCTGACATTCCTTCTGCTATGAGACCTGTACCCCATGGTCCTGGAATTCCAATACCCGACCCACCTCAAACCCTGGACTTCGATGATTCTGATGATGAATCAATGACCAATGCCAATGACCAGTCCCAGTCGTATATACCTCAAAATACCGCTTCAAATGAGCCGAGGCCTCTCAACCAGGCCAAACTTAATGATCTTACCAGGGATTTAGGACTTTCCAAATTAGCTGCCGAGATCTTGGGCTCACGACTTCGAGAGGACAACTTGCTGGCTCCGGGAACAACATTCTCCTGGTATAGGAAACGAGAGGAAGAATTCCGCAAGTTTTTTGCAGTGCACGAAAATACCTCTTCCTTAGTGTACTGCTGCAATGTTGAGTGGCTAATCGAATCCTTGGACCTGCCATATAACGCATCAGAATGGAGGCTATTTATAGACTCGTCTAAACGAAGTTTGAAAGCAGTACTTCTCAACATTGGGAATAGGGTTGCATCAGGCCCTGTAGGACATTCCGTACAACTTACTGAGAGCTACGATAACATGAAAATTTTACTGGATGCTCTCGTATACGACCAACATAACTGGAGGATCTGTGGAGATTTGAAGGTAATACTAATATCATAAGTAAACTATTGCTATTGACTATGTTGTTTTTCCAAAGGTTATTTGAGAGCGTATAAGAACACTTAACTTCCCCACAGAAGTGATACAGTCCAATGCATAGATTTTTTTATCTGATAGAATAAATTCTTTAAATATTTTCATTTTTTTTCAGATTGTGGCATTTGTATTGGGAATGCAAGGGGGATACACGAAATACCCATGTTTCCTCTGCAAATGGGATAGCCGAGCGGATGAGAAGCACTATGCACAGCGTGAATAGGCATCCAGAGAGAATTTTGAACCTGGGTCGCATAATGTCGTTTCAGTGCCCCTTGCACCACCAACAAAAATTTTGCTCCCACCACTTCATATTAAGCTGGGCTTGATGAAAAATTTCATCAAATCAATGAATAAGGAGGGTTCAGCATTCCGATATCTCGAGAGTAAATTTCCTCATATATCTGATGCTAAACTAAATGCTGGGGTTTTTGATGGTCCTCAAATTCGAACTCTGATCAAGGATACTCAGTTCAAAAACGCAATGACTCCAACTGAGAAGAATGCCTGGCCATTCAAATCAGTTGTCTCTGATTTTCTTGGCAAGCGTAGAAGTCCAGAATACGAGTCCGTTGTCGAAAACTTGATGGAAGCTTTCAAAGCTCATGGGTCGCGCATGTCCATAAAAATGCACTTTTTGTGGTCCTACTTGGACTATTTTCTGAAAATTGCGGGGATTATACGTAGTGAGGAACAGGGTGAACGATTTCACCAAGATATCAAAATAATGGAAGAGAGGTACCAGGGAAACTGGGATATCAATATGCTGGCGGACTATTGCTGGTGTTTGAAGCGAGACGTGCCCGAAGAAAAACACAGACGGAAAGCCAAAAAAACTTCATTCCTTCCTCAATAAACTTTTTGCCATATTCATTGTATGAATAAAAGTATTTATTCACACAATGTTTTCATTTTTCACGAGTGTTCTTATAATATTACTCGTATCTACAGTGTTTAAGCTAAAAAAATCAATAAATTTGGGGATAAAATTGGACTTATAATAAATGGCCAATAGAGAAAAAACCTCACCTGATTGAGGAAAACCAATGTCATTTTCGAATTCAACATGGTCGAATTATATAATATGAGTTGAAAAAACCCTCACAGCAGACAAAAAAAATTTCATATGCATACCAGTGTAATACAGATTTATATACACAACATAAGTCGGGTGGTTATGTCTAGCTGACGTGTTCTGGGTACGCACTCTTGGTCGTGCATAAATAGTTTTACGTTGTTCTGTGTCTCTTGTTTTCCTTTGTTCCCAGAACGATCTTTTCACTACAAATATACCGAGGATAATAGCACATACTATAATGATACTAACGGCAGATGTTGAAAAAATTGTTACAGGTTGTAGTATTTGTAAGAGGTTATTCTAGTTATCTGAAATTTTAAAACGACTCAATTGATCATTCCATTCAGGGGTATGTAGATCGGGTAGGATGGTTACAGGTTTCATGGAGAGATTTAAGATCTCTATGACGGGTTTAAATTTGATTTGCGACGGGAAGGGGTGAGTTATTAATGGTAACCTTGTACGGGTTGTATATTTGGAAGGTTTTTGAACACAAGGAGCAACCAATTGGTAGCCGAATAACCATAGGGATTGTGATGACGGAATAATTTGACGGACACTCGAGAGTAGCGGCAGTCCAGTTCGCGAAAAAAAACCAGATGTCTGGTCCAATTCGTAGTTGGACGGTTTTAGGGGAATGAAATTTTGCAAATGAACATACCGGGGCATGCCGGTTACGAATTAAGTCGATAAAGCAAGACCTAGTAGTTGGAAGAATGACTGGTTTGAGTGGAGGGAAAACGAGTTGTTTATTTGGTATGGTGTTGGGAAAGGGTGAAATTTATATCCGTCATAATTGAGTACCTCGAAAAATGGTACAATTATGAGGTATGTGTAGGGGCGTGGTCCATGTACAGTCCAGGTGTCTTCTAGAAATTTGGGGTAATTAGTATGGTTGAGTGGGAATATGGGTGATAATTTTAATTGTGTCTGGGTGGTGTGAATCAAGGACTGAAGTGTTTCCCATGGAATTAGTGTGGGAAGAGTGATTTTTCCACGGGCTAGCTGGGTTGCACGCAAAACCTTGGAATGAATCGTAATTATTTGCTGCAAATATTTATCGATTAGGGTTACTGGTAGGTTAATTATTTCTATAATTCTAGATATCTTTTGTGTTCTTTGTATTGAGCTAACATGGATTCAAGGTATGTGAATCTGTCCGAAAGGGCGTGGAGGAAGCGATTGTTTTCGTGTAGTGACCTAATAGTTTGTTCTAACATGTGTCCATTATATTGCGATTTCGCGCGAAGAGATTCAATTTGAGTTCAATTCTTTTAATATCTTCTTCGGTTGCTAATCCGAATAAACCCTTGAATATTTTTCCTCCTATATCTATCAGTCCCCTTTTATTTCTTTGATTAATTTTTCCGAGTTTTGAGTTCCAGTTTGTATCCATGGTAATGCTAATATTTCTGATAGGGTGCGTGCTGTAGTTCGAATATTTTCGAAGGTATTTTCTAACAGAACGCGACTAATCTGATCTGTCCCTAGACATTTAACAGAACCCTGAACTTTACTTTCAAACGTTTTTAATTGGGTTTTATCTGAAGGAGATTGATCGATTCTAGCAGGGGGTTGCAAATGATAAAAAGGTCCGCGTGTCCTTTCAAAAATTTACCTTCTGCAAGCTTTTCTATAACAACTCCGGTAGAAATTTTAATGCTAGGGCTACAAGAGTAAATAATTTGGAAAATTATAAGGGGGACAATTTTATTCATTTCTACGCCTTAGATTATACGGAGCTGGGGTGGCCGTGTGGATACTTGTGTTTGTGGACGAAGGGGTCGGCCTCGTTTTGGTGGCAATGGGGGTCGACCGTTAAGCTCGGATTCTGAGCGGGTTCGTTTCTTATGTGAAGGTTCTAGTTCACGTGGTTGATGCATTTGCGGGCGGTATGTAGGGTCCGTGCGTCGATCATCAATCGGTGAGGGTGGTGACAGAGGAGATGGTGGAGTTGGAGGAGATGGTGGAGTTCCACTGAGTGATCCTCTCGAAGGGTTTCTCCAGGGTCTGGGTCCGATGGGACTCTTGGTTCTGGGGCCTCCTCTTGTTCAGAGATTGGCTCGAGTACTGGTGGTATTACGAGGTACCAATCTTCGTCATGGGTAGTGGTTCCCGCGGTGACCACTTCAGTTTTTTGATCCCTGCGATTTGTTAATACCTTGACCTTTCGAAGGATAGGCGGCTCGAACGCCTGGCAGCTGTTTTTTGGGAAGTGTTGTTCAGCAGCTATCTTCAAATTGTCAGCGTGAATGATCTTTAGTTTGGAATGATCCCGGAGGACGAGGATTTCATAACGATTTTTTCCGAGGTTTTTCATAATCCTATATGGGCCATCCGATTTTGGGTATAAATTGCGATGAACACTTGGTGGTTTAACGCTCTTCAGATAACATCGCATACCGACGATTATAGTCCGTTGACGGGGATGACGCCTATGGTGCTCTTGCTCCATCTGTTGGTTTCGTTGGTCTGGGGCATAGCGGATTATGTCAAAAATCTTGAAAGCTCGTTCAGCTAGTTGCTGATTTGCTTCTGCCATCTCGGAAGATGTTAGAACTGCCGGGTCGATTTGGTCGGGCAAATCAAAAGGTAGACGCTTGTCGTAGTGATATAGGACGAAATGAGGGGTGTCCCCGATGAACACATTAGAGCCACTGTTGATGGATGTTTGTACCATGGGAAGGGAATCATCCCATGTAAGGGAGGATGCGTCGACAACGTGGCGCAGGGCTTCTAAGATCTTTCGATTGTGCCTTTCCACTAAACCGTTTGCCTGCGGATGGCATGCCACAATGTGTGTATTTTTAATTTTACACATGTTACAGAGTGACTCGAACAGTTTGGAAGTGAAACTAAGGACGTTATCCGAGATTAGGATGGAAGAAGTGGTACGATTCTGGATGCCATAGTTTCCGAGGTCTGGTATGGAATGGCAGCTACTTTGCTGTAACGCGAGAAGTGGTCCGTAAACACAATGATGTACTGGTTTCCCTTTGATGTTTTGGGGAATGGTCCCAGTATATCCATTCCAGTTCTTTGCCAGGGCCTTTGGCATACTGGATATTTATGCATGGAGCTGTGGATGGTACGTTGCCCTTTGCTTTAAACACGACGGACATTCGGCGATGTATTCATGTACCTTTCTGTTCATTTCGGGAAATGGTATCGCTCCAAAAGACTCTTGATGGTGCGATCCGGCCCCATGTGGCCATACAAAGGTGAGTCGTGACAAAGTCCAATGGCTATATCGACGAGATCCTTTGGTATCTCCACGAGGTCGTTTCCATCTTCGTTCCTGAAATGTACGAGCCCATCTTTGAGGTTGTACTGTTCTTTTACCTTCGATGGTTCCTTTTGTTCCAGGCGCGCCCGAAGGTTTGGGTGTGTTGGTCCTGTTGTTGGGAGTATTGCAGACACTCGTAGTCGAACACAGGAAGAATTCCTATTTTATTCACTTGGGCGTCGGGCTTGAGTCTCGACAATCCGTCTGGAATAACTTGAAGTTTTCCCGGTTTGTATACGATTTTTCGCAAAGTCCTGAATCAACAGAGCCCATCTACTCAACCGTCCTTCAAGTAGCTTGTCCTTGAAGAGGTACGTGAGTGGCTTATGTCAGTCTTGATGGTTACATCGTAGCCATAGACGATATTTCGGAATTTTTTCAAAGCCCAATATACCGCTAGGGCCTCTCGGTCCGTAGTGGAATAATTCCGTTGAGGTGCAGAGAGAAGTTGACTGGCATAAGCAATGGGTAATTCCACACCATCTACGTCCTGTAATAGGACGGCTCCTAGTCCATAGGAGGAAGCATCTGTGGCTATGACAAGGGTCTTGTGTAATCAGGATATTGTAAGGATGGGATGACAGGTTAGTTTACCAATTAAAGTTTCAAAGGCATGTTGGTGATCGGATTCCCAGTTAAATTTAGAATTTTTCTGGAACAAATTAGTAATGGGTTTAGCAATATTTGAAAATTGGGGGAAAATTCCGATAGAATCCGACAAAACCAATAAATGCACGGCGTCGTCGATGGTTTTGGGTACAGGGTACCTTTCCAGGCTTCGAGTTTGGCTGGATCAGGTTTAATTCCTGTGGACGATAGTAGGAATCCTAGGTATACCAGGGATTCTTGTAAAAATTGCACTTTGCAAGTTTCAGTTTAAGGTGTGCTTTTCTCAAGCGTGATAGCACATTCTGAAGACGTTGAAAGTGTGTTTTTATGTCCGAACTGTAGACGATAATATCGTCAAGATAAACGAGAGCTTCGACACCTAATAGGTCGGAAAGGACTATATTCATCAACCTAGAGAAATTAGCAGGCCCATTTCGGACTCCGAAAGGTAAAACCTGGGTAATGGCCTCGGTTAGTGGAGAAAGCAGTCAATGCCCGAGATTCGGGACTGACCTCCATTTGCCAATAACCGATGCTAAATCGAGGGATGAAAAGAAGTTGCTTTCCCTACGTTCAGAATTGTTTCCTGCATGTTTGGAATCGGGAAACGGTCCGGGATGGTAATGTGGTTCAGGCGTCTAAAATCTATACAAGGGCGAGATGTTCCGTCCTTTTTGGAGACGAGAATCATAGGAGCGGACCAGGGACTAGCTGAAGGCTGAATGACATCCTGCTCCAACATGTCCGTGATGTGTTCCTCAATAGTGACTAATTGGGAATGTGGAACCCGATAGGGAGGAATGAAAATGGGTTTGGAATTGGGTTCCAACTTGATTTCAAAAGGGACCAAATTAGTTCGGCCCAGAGGATCTCCTTTTAGGGCAATCACATCTCTATTTCTTATCAGGAAATCGAGAAGTGATTCCATTAGTTTGGGATCCTGTAAAGCTGGTGACTCCTGAAGGGAGTGCTCCAGACATTTCTTATATTCTTCTTTAATACTGAAGGTTTAACTCTAAGGAACTGGAAACACGATTTATCGTACTGTGGGGAAATCTGAATCTATTTCTACTGTGGAAACAGTTCCTATTTTCTGATTTGAAGTTAATTTATAGGCTTTTTCCTTTGTTTAAACAAACAACAGGGATAGCTGAATTCTGACTCTGACTAAGGACTTGGGCAATAAGAACATCTCTTTTGAAATTACTTTTCTCTGTAATCAGAGTACGCTCTGACTCTAATAATTTTCCTTGACTGTCGACTACTTTTGCTAGGAAACAATCTTCTCATAAGGTGCTACTGTTATATGCTCGGTAGGGCATATGAAAAATTGTGAATCTGACTCTGGTTCGGCGACTAAAATTTGCCTTATTGGCTGAACTGAACTGGCTGACTGAAACTGGCTGACTGAAACTGGCTGACTGGAAACTGCTGACTGGAAACTGACTGACTGGAAACTGACTGACTGGAAACTGACTGACTGGAAACTGACTGACTGGAAACTGCTTGTTGATCCAACTGGATTCAACAACTGGAACTGATTACCCTGGGGTCTGATTTCTGGAGCGGTTGTCCCTCTGGATGCAACCGACTGACTTGAACTGCTATCAAGTGGAGGGGGTTTCCTATTTCTTTCGGAAATCTGAACTGAACTAATTCTATTAGCATTAAGCTGTCTGTTATTCTCAGGAGATGGTGTGTCCTATTTCGACACTTTACTAACTTTCCGGCTGGGTAAATCTCCCATTGATTCCGGTTAAAAAAATCCATACCTAGTAGGATATCTGTCTGAAAGGTGGCGACTGTGTCCACTATACAACATTTCGCGGGGTATACCGCGTTTCCAACTTCTAAATATAATTCAATTTCTCCGTATGTAGGTATGGGTGTGCCCGTAACTCCTCTGAGTTGCAGGAGGGTGCCTTAATTTCATATTTGTAATCTGTACTCTCTAGTAATTCATCTACACATTGTTTCTTAATTAACGTCGCGTGTGCTCCTGTATCTAGGAGAGCAGTTAAATCTTGGTTATCAGTGCTACAATTTATTATTAAATCTAGGAGGTCCGCACCTATTATCCTGATGGGGAGTTTGTGTGTATCTGGGTTCATTACTGTAATTTAGGAGGGAGGAGGTTGAACTGCTGCCTCCAATGTAGGGTCTAAAAAAGGGCTCGAATTGTCTTCTATGGGAGGACCTGGGTCATATTCTACGGGATCACCATACGCTGGAGGGTGTTCTTGAAAACTGTCTCTGGGGAAAATGATTCCTCCGGGTACTTCTACGTACCGAACTATTGACCTTGCTGATTGTACTGGGGTTTGTACATGGGGTAATAGGTGTGATTGACCCTGTGGTCGTAATCTATTTGGTTGGTGGTTCGACTGAGGCTGGGAATGGACTGGTTTCTGGGGATTGGACTTTTGGGAACGTTGGGTGGTTCGATTTCTGGAAGTGGGGCCTATACCCTGCAGGGGCTTTATCAGCACATTTTTGGCGATCGCCACGGCGATGACCATGTTCGTGACAGTGGGAGCAATAAGAGGGGATAATTGACTTATCATGTGCCCAAAGCTATCGCAGTTAAAACACTGTGGAGGAGGGCGTGTATTCTGGGTTTGGGGGGCTTGTTTCTGGGTGGTGTTCCCTGCATTGGCCTCGATTTATAGGGTTGTTGTTGTTGCTGTTGGTGTTGTGGTTGCTGCTGCTGAATGTAATGTACGGGGGTTTCTCTACCCTTTCGGTAGTTCTGGTTTGCTAAATCGGGTAATGTTCCCGTGTTTTTTATGGCTACACTTACAGGTTTGTCAACATTTAAAAACTCTGAAATTTTTTTAGGTGCTCCGGGTAGGTTTTGGTAAATGGTCGTTGCTACTATTAGATTTCTTTGTTTTGAAGTGAAAGTAATGCCACACGCATTTTCTGCGGCTCGGAGGGCTTCTCCTACGAGTTTATGTGTTCGTGTAATAAATTTTTAATCTTGTTCCTCTTTCTTCCATTTAGCAGACTGCTTCTAACGTGGCTAAGGGTTGTGCAAGTGTTATTTCTTTAAAAAATTCTAATAAGTTTGTTTAAAATTGTCCCATGTTGTAGCTTCGCTAATCGATGGGACGTAGGTGACTGTGTCATGAGCATTCCCTTCTTTAGGGTCGATAAACCTTTTTGCTTCCTTAATCTTTATATCATCACCGGTGATGTTTTCGCGTCAGAAATGTTGTTCTAAAGACTCACTCCAAGTCTTACGCGGGGTTGAACAAAATGATTATCTATGGTCCCCTTAAAAATTAAGATATGGGGAAGGTTTACTTGTCTACCTAAGTTAATGTACGCTGGGGCGGGGGTTTGAGACATATTGGCTTGTACTTGATCTGAAGTTTGTGTATTTGGGAATATGTTTGAAGGGCGCGGTGTAGGTGGAAGAATGGGTGTAGGGGAATTTGTGAAGGTACTATTAATGTGTTCTAATTTGGTCTGCTTGACCGATCTTAATCTATGGAGTGATCACTTGAGTGGTTTTCCTAACTACTCTATCTAAAAAATACACATTAAATAAATGCACAATAATTTGCCTAACTAGGAGAAAATTTGAAAAGATTGTAAAGAAAATAATTCAAAAAAAATTTAAACAAGATTTTACTCGAATGTACGTGAAAGTATGGTAATACTATGCTTGGTACGTTAAATAAAATTATACTATACTAACTATAATATTGGAAATAACTCGGTTTCACTAAAAGAAATGTATCACTAGTGTATGGAATGTTCACTGTGTTTTTTGTTAATTCTACCTCAATACTAATTATTAACTGTTAATAATACTGACTTTTCAAATGTTTAGAGAATATTTTAAAACAGAGTTTTGTACTTAACAAGATTCCTACGGCGAAATCCTTGGAGACGTCTCCTGAAGACGTTTCTTGTTGGCCACTTGTTCTTGGATGAAAACTAGGCGTGGAGAACTTAGATTCGTGACACACCGATTCAAGGGTGAACGTGACGAACTGGAAGTCGTAGCACGCTGGTCAATTGGGTGTTGGTTCTAGTTCCAGGGTCTGGAAGACTGGAAGAATCCTGGCAAGGTCGCCAGTTGTTAACCCCTCCATCTATGGCCTGGGTTCGTTCGAAGTCGACGGGGGTTCTAGTTAGGTGGCAGCAACGCATGTGTTACTTGCAGTAGTTTCTTCTATATATTTCTCCGAGTTCTTCTATAGTGTCTCGGAGGATTCTGGGTCTCTTACTAAACTCTATGAAGATTCCCGGATTCTTCTTATAACGTATCGGGAAATTTTAATGATAAAATTCTCTGAGGAGAGCAATGCTCGAAGGAGAAGATAAAGACTATTTCTTACTGGATTTTACTGCAAAAAGGTACAGGTTGTGCTCAGCCTTTGAATCAATTTCTTAATGACATATGGAAGATTTTACTTGGGTTTATATACCCCAAAACTGCTAACATCATTATTATTAAATGTTGAAAAGGCTGCATTATTTTTGCACAATATTTGAGAATAAAGTAAATCTTTTAGCTTTGGTAAGGTTTAAACGAATAAACAAGATATTTGAAGATAAAGCCATATTTTTATCTTAAACCGCGTATTTTCAGATCTGATGCTATCATGATCTGCCAAGTTAACTAAAAGTGGAAATTGAACTATGCATCTTTACACTAAAATATGCATATGAGTAAAAATTAAAGGTTTAAGATTTACAATTAAATGCTTAGGCAAGACGTGACTTCATCTTTTATACGAAGAGAGAATGTATACAAAATATTAACATTGCAAAGCTTAAGCAGGATTCATTATTAAGCGAAATCTAAAAAAAATGATTAAGAAATTTTAAAAAGACAAGTCACCAATTATTTGGCAAAGTAGAAAGCAAATCAAAAATTTTATCCAAACTCGCGTTAGGCGATTTTAGTCCTTATGTAAAAATAAATACATACACGTACATACATATTAATATAGGTATTATATAAAGTTAAATATATACGAATATATAGGATTATATAAATACATGAACCATATAAACATGAATTTTAAAAATGGATACAAGAACTATATAAATGAATATAAGAATTTCATGAAAGAATAAGATAGTATAGGAATATAAGAATTATTCATGGTTCATTTTTACACACACACATATATATATATATTGTGTGTGTGTGTGTGTATATATGTGTATATGTATATATGTATATATGTGTGTGTGTATATATGTATATGTATATGTATATATATTTTTTTAATTAATTTATTTATTTATAATGTTATAATGTTTCAGACCAGCAAAGACCCTAGGATCCACTCATGGCTGGTCTACCTAACTGTGGTTGTAGTTGTGTATTGCGCATGTACTCCGTGTTGGCGCAGGGGACCTACAATTTTACGTGGGTTCCGAACCATAAAAAAATTAATTTTAATACCTTAAACTATACACAATCTATCAACGTATGCATCTAATCCAGTGGTCGTGGAAAAGGGGTAAATTACCCAAATGGGGTAAATTTAAAACTTTTGGGGGTAATGCGTGCGGTATGAGAGACACTTTGTGCTGATATTTTTTTCGTATATTTTTATTTTATTTTGTTACATAAATGTGGCGTTATTCTAAATTTTAGAATATTACGAATTTACGTCCTGATTACGTCCTCAAATATATTTTGGGGTAATACCCAAAAATGTTCGCCGACCACTGATCTAATCGATTTTTAAACGTTTATAGACGTGCTACTAATTACTTCTACCGGCAAACTATTCCACCTATTTACTATTCTATACGTAAAAAAGTGTTTGGCAACTGCTCTCTCGAACCTTCTACTTGTCAACTTACACTCGTTATTTCTAGTCCTATTATATTGTGATATTTCGAAAAAGTTATCTCTATTTACGTTATCGAACCCATTCATAATTTTAAAAACCTGGAATAGAGCACCCCTTAGCCTCCTAGTCTCGAGTGTTGTCAATTTTAACTCCTTAAGCCTATCCTCGTACGACTTCAACGTAAGCGACGGAATCATCTTAGTTGCTCGTCTTTGAACTCTCTCGAGTTTGACTACATCTTTGAGCAAATGCGGATTCTAAAATTGGATCGCTTACTCTAAAGAGGCTCTAACTAATGATTTATAAAGAGAAACAATAATATCGTGCGATTTGTACTCAAAATTCCTACCTATTAAACCTAGCACTTTGTTCGCTTTATTGATCGCTGCCGTACTTTGTTTCGCCACTTTTAAATCACCAGTGACTATAACTCCTAAGTCTTTTTCCTGTTCTACGCTTGCTAACTCCTTCCCTGACATATTATACGCAAAATTACCGTTACCCGAACCTATATGTAAAATTTTGCACTTATCGACATTAAGTCTCATTTGCCATGTGACTGACCAACTAACGATTTTGTTCAGATTTTCCTGGATTTTAGTTCTATCTTCATCATTAATTGCCCTACCACCTAACTTCGTGTAATCCGCAAACTTTGAAACTGTACTGACTAGGCCGACATCTAAATCGTTAATATATATAAGAAAAAGAAGGGGCCCAATACAGAACCCTGAGGAACGCCACTCGCTACATTAGCCCAACAAGACTCCGCTCCTTCAACGACCACCCTCTGTTTCCTACCTCGCAACCACTCTTATATCGAATTTATTACTACACTCCTGATTTCATGAGCATTAATTTTTTTCAATGAGTCTTTTGTGCGGTACAGTGTCAAACGCTTTTTGAAAATCTAAATACACTACATCTACCGCCCGACGACTATCGTACATTTCAACCACGCTTTTAAAAATTTGAATATTTGTTAAGCAAGATTTTTTTCGCCTAAAACCGTGCTGCGTATTTCCAACCAAGATATGCAATTCTAAGTGTTCCACTATACGATTCCAGTAGCTTACCTACAAGAGACATGAAACTGATTGCCCTATAATTTCCTGCTGCAACTTTATGGCCTTTCTTAAAAATAGGTGTTACATTTGCTAACTTGTAATTCTCTGGTAGGCAACCCCCAGATATAGACGCATTAAAAATCTTTGTTAGCGGTAAAACAATGCTTTCTTTTAATTCTCTCAGTTGTATGGGATATATGGAATCCGACCCCGGTGATTTACACATTTTCATTTTATCAATTTAGCGCATTAACTCCCTTCACTAACCACAACATTATCTAAAGTATTACTATTGTCAAAAGGTATTATATCTATGACCGTAGGGATATTCGTTACATCTTCTATTGCAAAAACTGACGTAAAAAATTTGTTTAGCAGAGTAGCCAATTTGCTTGTTTTCAGAAACTAGCTCTCCGTCAGAATTTTTCAACGGCCCCAAGACACTCTTTACTGGATTCCTATTATTGATGCATTGAAAGAATCACTTGGAGTTTTCTTTGCCGTCACGAGCTATGGAGATTTCAAAATGGCGCTTGGACTTTTTTATTTCGCTTTTCGTTTCACACCTTAGAGATATGTAGTTGTTTTGTAACCACAAATCGTCTTTATTGCACTTATGTAGCTCATAAGCCCTATCTCTACTCTTTATAATATCCCCTACTCCAGAACTAAACCACAAGGGCTTATTATTTACTTTCGCACGCTTAATCTTGTACGGTACACATTCCTCATTAATAGTCCTAAATACTGTTTCAAACGATTCCCACATTAGTTTTGCGTTGGAGATCCCCATTACGTTTTATCACTTAATGAGTGACAATTCATTTCTAAATTTACAAAGGTCTGCGTGCTGGAAGTTAGGAATTTTAGTCGAGTTAACTGGTTTCGAGTGACTTACTGAGAGGACAAACTCTACCATATTGTGATCGCTATTGCTTAACGGTTATATTACTTGAAGATCAGTGATTAGCCTATCTTCCGTAGTTACTACTAAATCTAAAATACTGTCTAACCTCGTAGGTTTCCCAATCTTTTGAATAAGAAAGCTATCTTCGAGAAAATTAACTAAACGATTACCTTCCGCGTCTCCCTGCATTGTATCGTAATCCACATTTGCGCAATTAAAGTCACCCATCACTAAAGCCTGCTCACTACTTATTATTCTCTGAAGTTCACGATATAACGCTTCGTCCGTATTAACTGTTTGATTAGAGGGCCTATATATAACCGCAACAAGAAGTTTGAAATCGTTCAATTTAAGTTCTGCTGTAGTCGAATCTATCGGTTCTGGAATTCTGTGCTTTACTTCTATAACATTCGCAATATTATCTTTGATATACAACATAACACCGCCTCCTCGCCTACCTCTTCTGTTTTTAACAAAAAGTCTATAACCTCTAATTTGATACTCCCCTACAAAGTCACATGTTTCAGTGCTAAGGCACGACTTATTTTATTTCGTAGGCTACGAGCATTTAAAGATAGAACCTTCAAATTGTTTGTAACCGCGATACCTTCCCGCGCGCAAGGGAATCTTAAGGAAATTATGCCGGGACTGTTCGAGGTACGCCAGCCTGAAAAGAAGAGAGAGTATTATGAAATAGTCTTCCTAAACGCGCAGCTCCAACGTCATTAAGATGAAGTCCATCTCCGAGGAACAAGTCCCTTCTGCCGTAGAAACTGTTCCAAAAATTCGCAAAATGCACTCCTTCCTTTTGACAAAGTGACTTTACGTTATTGTTAATATAGGTTACCTTGCTGTAGAACTCATTACGTTGGATAATTCGAGGAAGTATACCTGTTAAAACAATGTTATTAGTTTTTTCCTTTAGTCGCTCTAGTATGTCCCTGTATCTAGCCAGCAGCTCTTCCGATCTAGAATTTAGAACGTTATTAGTACCGACTTGAATAATATACGTTGTGTCCTCATTTGCACCAGGTTAGCAGTAACGACGCTACGACGGGGGTTTCTCCCTCAGAATTCCTCGAGCTACCCTCGAACAATGGAATCACCAACGAGTCGTATTTCAGGTTCATCTACGTCTTTGAAGCCTAAAACAGAAAACTTATTTTTTATTAATACTGGTAGACAAGTCTTAGGTTGTCTCAATGGGGCCCCATTACGCACTTGCACGAACGGTCGGGAACTCGGGGAAGAGAGAGGGCTATTATTATTATTTATATGATTAGTAGAAACTGAGGGAGGAGGGGCCGTGACTGAAGAATAACTCCTCTCAGAAGGCCCAAGGGATTCTAACTTTGCCGTCAAGAGCACCACCCTTTCTTTAAGCCTCTCCCTGGCCTTCCTCTCACGCTCTAGCTCGTTCCTCAGCAATTCCATGTTTGAGCACCACCTGATTAACTGATCATTATTATTAGCCAAAATAACGTAAGCGACAAACTTTCCTTCACAGCGACTGCAAGTACTTGAAGGGGGTGCCATGCTATTAACTATTCAAAAAACGAGCATTTGGAAACTAATATCGAGTTAATAATATTAATCTAATAACGACGTAAGTCTCCTAGAATAAGTAAGGAGCAATTGATAAATAAAACGTAGGTCTACCGCGTGCCTATTCTGACGTCAACTGTGCAAGCCCGCAAAAATGTTCTTCAAACGCAGAAACAGGTTCCTGTAACCCAAATTTATACTGAATGAATATAAACTTAATTAAGCTACCGACGAAGGTTCTGCAGAAGAAAAAGCATGAATAAAGATGAATAAAAAAAAAGAAGAAAAACTTATCTGTCCACAATTCGGCCGACTTTTATCCTTTTTTCCTTTTTCTTTCCCAGGATGGTGACCACACCCTACTTGATGATTCTCAACAAGGCAAAATCAACCTTATTAAACCACGTTTTGTAATAGATTAGAAATTTACCCTCTTGAAGGAAAACAAACAAAGCAAGCCACATGCACTCGCCTTGGTTTAATCAAATAATACAGTAATGAATAAAGTCAATAAATAAAATCTATTCGTTTATGAATAATTAATAACAGGAGGTAATTTAGCTAAGAAAGCACCAAACATTATTTTTTTAAAGACACTTCGAATAAAACCACTCATTCAATTGGTAACACTGGAAACTCGATAGAACACGTCTGTTCACAAGGAAAGACATTTACTTCTGAGGAAAGACAGATCACTTATTTCAAGAAAGTATCACGTGAATAATATTTATGATGAAAATAACCACGAAGGAAAAATTAAAACAAGAATAGTGCTCAACCGCTTTCGTCTAATGACATCTTCAGTGTTCCTAATGATGTCATTAGAGTGATGGGCAGAGGGTTCTGTACGCAGATACAGATAGTGTGATATTCACAGAGAGGGAGGGTGAATACATGTTACTTTTGGAGAATTCCTCGGAGAATTGACTGATGAGATTAAGGATGAGTATGGTGATAGTGCCTACGCTGATTCTTTTGTATCAACAGGTTCAAAACCTTATAGATATGGGTGAGGGTGGGGGAGGAAATGCGATATATCGTGAAGGCGAAAGGGATCACGCTTAAACGGGCGAACTGGTGGATCGTTAACTTTGATTCGCTGAAGGAGCTAGTGTGCTTAGAAGATGAGGATGATCAACCGCCCCAACTGAATGTAGGGGCCCACAATTTTCGGGCACAGAAACTGGGTGTGTGTGAAGGAAATTAGGGGGAAGAAAATGTGTCGTAACACATATAGAAAACGCTACCAGGTGACTGGCACTACAATACCGTACCCTTTGGGTACCATAGCCCTTGAATGTTTTGGTGTATATATATATATATATATATATATATAGTGTGTGTGTGTGTGTTTGCATTTACTTGTTAACGATATGTTTATTTATTTATTACGTACAGTTCAATATATTCCGTGAATTAGGGACGAATTATTGGTTGATGATATGTCTATTTATTTAAAATAAATTGTGTTTCAATTAGCGTTTCATTTTCTCCTTCGTGTGTGTGTGTGTGTGTGTGTGTGTGTGTGTGTGTGTGTGTGTGTGTGTGTGCAGGAAAAGACTCAGCACTGCCAACTGTATGGCCGATCAAAGATGTCACGTGACTCCGACCACTAGCTGATTATATCTCTGCCCTGCGTACTCAATTGACCTCAATAAGCCCTGGAATGCAGACGTGTATTTTGAAGAATTCTCGCGTAGATGGAAAAAGTAATGGCTACCTTTGATATTGCGTGCTCCACATTCATGAAGTGGTATTCGGTAAAGTTTACAGATGTGGTGAACACTCAGAGAATCCCTATTCCTCCCTCCTTTGAGGCTTTTAAGGCCATATTGAGCCGAGCGAAGCGTGAGGAGCAGGAGGTTCAAATATTCTACGGTTATTCTGGCGAGAGCATTGCGGGCTTTCGTGGCTCAAACGATGTGATGGACTACGTCGTAGGACTAAACTGCGTAAAGGCGCACATATATCGCGAAGTGAAGGAAGCGTCACATGCAGAAGAGAAGCAACGGGTATGGGTAGTGAGTCTTGTTGACGAATGGTATGACAAGCGGTATTATGTCATGTTACATCACACCGAGTAGGCATACCATGCGCTAAGAATGTAAATATTGTTATCATGGAGAGTCTAAAATATTTTTATCATTACGTTCATATATATCATGATGAGATTCGCAGTGAGGTTGTGGTTAAAGGCCTGTGTGAGTTTTTAATAGAGTTTGGGGATGAGTATCGCTTTCTATGCAAAAAGGACAGATATGGACACCTGTTTCTCTCAAATAGAGCGCCGGAGTGTTAATAAAATGTGTGTAGTTCGAGAAAATACAATGTCGAATACCCCTGAACGAAGCTGTATGGTTTCAGTAAAACATTAAAGCCATTATTACTTTATGTAACAGAAAAATTCTGATTCCCCGACATAATGGGATACAAGTATTCACATGACTCTTTCATGTTGGAGCAAGCCCGTGCACGAATTACTAATGCTTGGTATGATGCGCCCATGTGACTCATCCCCCCCAACACCTCCCGCCGAGTCAAACCGCTCATTGGCTGCTCATAGTCACCTCAGAGCTTGACCCGACTGGACGTACACTGCTCACAATAGAAAACGATGGAGCTTCCGTTGAACAGTATCTTCAATGCCATATACTAACGTCAAACTACAATAGCAACCTGTGAGTTTTGCAATACGTAGCATCTCACGCGCTTTTTCTCACAATCTTATGGACTTTTAATCACTAAGTAAATCCGGGAGATAAACTAAAACTCATGATCTCACTCTTGTGAAGCCGCACTCAACCTATTGCGCTCTCACAAGCTTCGACGAATTTTCCTCCCCTGAGCTAGGGACCGCGACGGGGAGACCGGTAAAGGGTTTCGTAAGGCCCGGATATTATTGCCCGTCGTTCCTCGGCCGGCTGAGCGGGCTAGGAAACGGTCTAGGAATTTTTCCCCGTGCTCGTCGTGCTCCGGTCCGCGTCGCGATCGATATTATTCAGGCCTACTCTTTGCCCTTCCGAGGAACCTGAGTGTCGGTACCAAAGTCGGGCGATCCTCCGTTTTCGCGTAACGAGGCGACGAAGAAGAGGCATCTGGCTCAACCCCGCCTTTGGCGTCCCGACCCCGCGTCGGGTGCGTGTCTCTCGATCTCGAAAGACGGATGACAGAGTCCGACTACGGCGCATTGGTCGCCGTCGGGAGGGCGAATGCCTATTTACCCCCAATTAGGGGGTTAATATCGGGGTCCTGGGACGTGAGACCTATTCATCTTTCGTCAAATCTGAGGACATTACCATATTCTACTTAAGTAATAGGTTCAGTTCTACAAAAATTGGGTTCGTAACTTCAAAATTAAGAGAGTTACAGCTAATTTAAAAATTGAGCTTTGGAAAAAATTTCGACGCAAACTTTACGCCTCGGAGCATTCTCCCGCTAACTGGTTTCTACGCTTCGGGGCCACTAAGCACTTTCAGTGCCTGCGACTACCGAAAAACAGGGGATATCGTCGGGTTAATAGCGAGAGCGCGAACGTCATGGAGGACTTTAACCGCGAACCGTTATAACCTCAACGGACTAACAGACGATTACCTCTGACCACCTCCGTGGGGGTGTGAAAGGGGGATCTTCGAAACGCTGGACTTGTGCAGTTCGTCGCGATAGGGATATACGCAACTTTTGAAACCCGTTTCAACGTAACATAAGACATGCGTCTATTACCTAACGACGACTCACTTAGCACTTTGGATTCCCACAACGACGTGTCCGTCACGAAGTCAGTGCGTGTGTTCAGGCGTAAAAACGGCGTTGTTAACTATGTACTGGAAACGCGTTGTAGACAAACAAACTCTGGTAAATGGAATGTTATTCATTTAAGTGTTGAGGAGATGAATAGAACCTTTGTGATAGTTGAGAAGTGGAGCGAGGATCGTTATAAAATACCTGTTCGTGTAGGCACAAGAAAAGAGCAGATTAGTGATGCACCCTCATATGCCATTATTTGTACGTTCTGTATAAATCGCGACCAGCCATGCATTTATATATGATTTATGTGGAAGAATGCGTCTGATAATAACGTCATTGTGCCCACGCGAATCCGTTTCATCCTCGACAGAATGTTTGAAGTCGTCCGTTTCCGCAAGCTAAAGCCTATATTAGACGTACGTGTTACCGATATACTTTATTTTGACACGGTTATTGAATACGCATACACCGCTCTGCTCGACGGGTTTACCGAGTGTAGGTCTGAGAAAGGTGAGAATGGCTTGGAACTGGAGGCGTATTTAAAAGGTGTGGACTCTTCGAAATATCTTGAACTTTGGTACAAACGACTTGAGCGGTACAGGGCTGAACTCACCTACATTATGCACCCTGAAGAGCTATTTCTTTATATAACGAGCAGCTGTCGGCACGACTTAGAAGATTATTTCAACTGCCGATGTGCGTTGTGAAGAAGAGTACACGGTTGAAAAGCTCGGACTGGAAAGAATAAACCCTCCTTTGGAAAGGAGTGTTTATAAACTTGAATTTAATAATTATGTTCTAGCAAACGATGCCCTATTTGTGCGTTCTTTTGATTGTATTCTATCAATGTTTAAAGAGAGTTATAATTTGCCAGCCACTTGTAAAGTGGGCACAAAAATAGTGTTAAACGAATTGAAGGCCCTTTACATTGAGTATAGGTATCGGTGTTGTGAAATAATGTTAAATCATATTTTTTTTATAGAACAAAGCAACGATTATGTAACTGTAGACTCGATCACATCCGTGTTTAGTATTTTAATTAAGCGCAGTAGAACATAAAGCACGTGTATTTTGATGTATATATATATATATATATATATATATATATATATATATATATACATATATATATATATATATATATATTGACTATGTATTGGGATTCTTCTGCACTATTATAACCTTTGGTTAGCTTCCGCCCGAATTGTTCATTCTCTCGAAGTTTAAGCTTTTCACTCCGCCTTAGACCTACAGTATAACGTGGAATCCGAACCACGCCCCACCAGCAGCCCAGCGTCTTAACCACTAGGCCACCAATGGTACCCACTTATTTACCAACCACTTTCTTTATTGTGTGGAAGGATGAACAGCTGGGTTTTGCTGCGCGACGGCTGCCGTCACCGGGTCTCGAACCCGAGGCCAATGTATTCGTAGTCAGCGACGCTAACCACTACACCACCGAGTCGCATATTTTTTAAAGTTTATATACAGGGTGTACATAAAGTCAGGATCTATTTTTGTGAAGCACTTGGAAATTATATGGAATTCAATCATAAAATGATAAAGTGGTAACATTTATTAAATAATTAAGAGTAGGATTCGATGTGACGCCCATCAGTATCCCTGCACAGCTCAAATCGTTCCGCAGCATTTCTAAACACATTCTGGAGCATTTGCGGGGTTATGTTATCTTGGTGAAGAAGTTGCTGGTGTCTTGGAGGAGTTTAACAGTGTTCATACCCTGAAAGCTGTCCTCCTTGACAACACAAATACAAACACTGGCTGGGAGGGAGGCCTTGTAACAGCTCTGGAAAATAAAATTGAGCGGAAATTGCACACCAGTGGCTGTTCACTCCATCAGAATGAGCTTCCTTTCAGAGCTGTTTTCAAGCATCTTGATGGCAGTACCAAAAGTCCCACTGCTTTCACTGGTCCGCTGGGAAAACTCTGTGGACCAGAGGTGTTTACCCTCCAGAACTACAGGATAAGCTTTACCAGGCCATCAAGTTCATTGTGGAAGTGTATGCAGTCAGTTGGTTTGAGATCAAAAGGGACAGCAAGTTCCACAATCAGCAGACTTCAACATGATCCAGAGGATCAAGCAGCAGTCTGAAGAAATCCAGGGTGTTGCTTTCAAGAACGTGAAGTACAATGCTTTTGCCTTGCTGCCCGAGAATGTGCTGTACTCCATGATGAAGTCTGATGACTTGGAAGTGAGAGAAGCTGCTCTCAGAAAATTCTGTCCATCAGGTAAGCATTTATTAATTTAAAAAAATGTGAAAACAAAAATTTGACTATGGCAATTTATTTAATAAAAAAAAGGCCCGAGTTCTATAAATCCCCATAATCGAATTTTTTTTCACATTTTCTTATCCCAATTCCCCCTCTCCCCTCTGATAATGGAAATAATCTTACCTTCTTTCTGAAAAAAAATTCGATTATGGGGATTTATAGAACTCGGGTTTTTTTTGTTTTTTTAATTTAAGTTAAATTAAATCAGCAATTCTGAGACTAATAGGGATTAAATCTTAAACTGGAATAAAAAATATATTAATTATTATGCTTTCAGAAGTGGGAAGCCAGCCAAGAAGAGGCTGAAGAAGATCACAACCATCAACATTGAAGCTACCCACTGGTCAGAACTAATCAACCTTTCTCAAAGTGGCATCTATGAACCTGCTCTCACAGAAGACTTTTCTGACCAGGAGCTTCAAGAAGCATTGCCGAATGGCACCAAGCTGGAGCTGCCTGATCTGCCATCACATTCTCAGAGTGTTGAAAAGGCCGTGAAGCTGACATCTGAAGCTTCCCATACTGTTTATGGACTCGAATCAAGGCACAAACACATTCTGGCCAAAGCCCTAAGCCGCCAGATGAGGCCTTCCTTTGCTTCTTACAGTGAAAATTATGATGATCTTGGGATCTAAATGTGTCTATTTGACTCTGTACATGTTCTTTTTACTTTTTTTCAATAAAATTGTAACTTTTTTCAGGATTTTTTTATGAAAATAGCATGATTTTTTCGACCGGAAATTGCGAAAATGCGGTATTTTTCGGTACGATTTTTGACGATTTTTGAAACGGTTTTCTCAAAAAACGGTTAAAGCTAGGGATCTGAAATTTTTTGTCAGTTATTATCATATTAAGCCCTGAATATCTCCACTAGTCCAAAGTCGATATCTAAAAAAATGCGGAAAATCAACCTACCTTAACCCCCATATACCTAAGATTCTTGTTTTAGGAATAACTCGTGTGTTATACCAATTTTGCTTAATCCTAACCAAAAGTAAAATGTGGATTTTATGTCTGGTTATATAACAGTTTATGTGGCTTTATAAGCATTGTTTTATTAAGAAGAGTTTATGCTCTCTTGACTCTTGTTGTTACTAGAACATTAGTTTGTAAGTTAGATTAAGATTTAATTAAACGTAATAATGAATTATGTTTAATCTTTTCATACAGTACTCCCCCTATAATATTTTCTAAGTCTTTCATGAAACGAAAACTACTTGTTGATAATTTAAAAAAAAGTGTTTGAACAAATATTAAAGGAAAATACGCCAATAGAGAAGAAGCACCCATTTTATAAGTGGAAAATTCTAGTTGGCTTTGTTCCCCTAGTTAACCATTCTAAAAAAAAATTGACATTTGAAATTGGGCATTAAATTACATTATTTTTAGTTGTAATTACAAATGTAATTGACCTCTTAAAATAAAAAGTAATTGAAGCTTTGGAAAAGTAATTGTAATTGATTCTATATAATGTAGTTGCTCCAATCCTGTTCACACATATTACCCCTTTATGTTGTTATAAAAAATACCTAAGTTAAACGAGCACCTGTCTTATACGTTAGTAGCATGGGCGCAAAAGAAGAGAGTGCAATGCAATCGCAAATGTTGATCAATGTTGCAAAGGAAATGTTGCAAGAGGTTATGCAACAAAGGGGGAGGGGAATGTTGCAAGAGCAACAATGGTTATGCAACTTGGAGGCGGAGTTATCCCCCAAGAGAAAGAGAGAAGGAGAGAGAGGAAAAGAGGTGTTCGCCTGGCAGGAGCCAAGCGCATATTAAGACTTCAGCCGAGCGGACGTTGTCTTAATATGTTCCTAATCAGCCAGCTGGCTTAATCAACCAGTTGGCTTATCTGGCTGAGCTGCCAGATTGCGATATTTATTTAATTAAAGCATATATTCTGGCTTAACCAGCCAGTTGGCTTATCTGGCTGAGCTGCTAGACTGCGCTATTTATTTAATTAAAGCATATATTCTGGCTTAACCAGCCAGTTGACTTAGAAGACGTAAATGGCTTGTTCAGGTGTATATTACTGAGTTGCCAGATTGCCTTTATTTATTTAATTAAAACACATATTCTGACTTAACCAGCCAGTTGAATTAGAAGGCGTAATTGGCTTGTTCAGGTGTACATTATTAGGGTTGCCAGATTGTGTTACCCAGATATACACAGGGTGATCAAATTATTAGAGCCACCCCTTGAAAAACACATTTTCATTATAATATGGTGTTTTTAGTTTAAATAATAACCTTTTAAGTATGCAGACAGTATTCCAAATTGTTAACACATGTAGTGTTCTCTACCTGAATAACAGAAACTGGGGATAGGATTTAATTTGGGGAGTAGGGGGAGGGGAGTATGTGAAAAGTGGGTTCAGTAGTATTTCAGCTGTGAACGTGGAAGGTTGTGTCAAGTGGTCAGGTGCGTTAAGTGTATGTTAAGTTAATGATAAGTTATTATATTTAAACCATTGTACGTGGAATATGCACTCATACACCCATATGATATTGTTTCTCAGCAACGTATTGTGATTCTTTTTATTAAATTAGAGTTTCTTTGCAGGAATAACTTTTATGTACTGTAGGCTACCCAACATGGGTAAGAAATGTGATCTATCGCCAAAGAAGAAAGGTAGAATGCTCTCGCTGCTGACTGCAACTGATTATTCTCACAGAAAAATAGCCCGAGAACTGAATGTGTCACGTGCGAGTGTTGACAGGATCGCACCAAAAATTAAAGTTGAAGGGGATAATCCAGAGCTGACTCCAAAAAGAAAGGTTAAATGTGGTCGAAAAAGGATAACTACACCTAGAGCCGACAGATGCATTGAAAAGAAACTAGTAAATAATAGGAGAAGCACTACTAACAAACTTAAATTGGAGCTTGAGAAGGAAAACATCAACATTTCGACAATGACCTTAAGAAGGCGTGCCAGGGAATTTGGATTGAGTAGTCGTCGGCCAAGGAAAAAGCCAAAATTGATTCCAACAATGATCAAAAAACGCTTAAAGTGGGCTAAATACTACTCAAAGTTCATTGTAGATGACTGGAAATCGGTAAGTCACAATGTTTTAGTAATCTTGTATGCTTATTTTGAGTAGAATGTATTATTTTGATATTTGTATGACAAGGCACATTTCATTTTGATTGCAATCATTTCTTTCTCTTTTCATTTGCAGGTGTGTTTCAGTGACGAATCCACATTGCTAGTCATGTCTGATAAATCACAGTACGTTAGGCGACGTGTTGGTAAGGAATATCATCCAGACTGTGTCGTAAGTACGGTTAAGCATCCAACATCTGTCATGATATGTCACTGAAGCGGTGAAGGTACTGGACGAATTTACATTGTTGAGGGTATTATGAGGCAGGACCAATACCGAAAGGTTTTGGAAACAAGACTTATTCCACAGATCGCCGACTGGTTTCCAAATGGTGAGCCACTCCATTTTATGCAAGATTCTGCCCCATGCCACACTGCAAAGTCAGTTAAAAGTTTTCTGGCTGCAAAGAATATTCCTCTCGTGGATTGGCCAGGAAATTCTCCGGATATGAACCCTATCGAAAACCTATGGGTAATAGTAAAGCGGAGACTGAAAGGCGAGGAAGTAACAACTCGAATACAGTTAATAGAACGAATAATTGCCGTTTGGAACCGTGATCCTGAGATACAGGTCAGCTGCAAAGCCTGTATAGAAATATGCCTTGACGGGTTGCTGCCTTAATTAAGGCTAAAGGAGGACCCACTAAGTACTAAATGTGTTTAATATGACTGCAGAGTGTATATAAATATATTCTGAAATAAAATATATAAGTGTTTAAATTCGCCAAATTTTACTATTATTAGCATTAGAAATAAACTTATACAAGAAAAACTATTTTTTATATAGTGGCTCTAATAATTTGATGACCCTCTGTATTTGGCAGTTGGTTTAGAAAACCATTTTAGAAGGCAGCCATTTGCTGTAATTAAATGTCGTGTACATCCAAAAGAACTAAAAAAACACCATTACATCATTCTGTTTATTTAGACGAATTAATGGATTCAATTTCACGAAATATATAGAAAACAAATATACACTGGAATATACCGGGTGTCTCATTCGAAATGAAACAACTTTGAAACTGTAATTTTTAAAGTACTAATATGAGAATGTTGAAACTTTGCCAGTACTACAACATCTGCATAAATTTTGCCATAATGTTTTTTGTTTGTTTCAGATTGAATTACGTTTAGCCCACAAGAAAAAACGAAATGTGTTTTAAGGATGGCTGAGTTGAAGTCCCCTACTCTGGTACAACGGCGATTCCGTACAAGCTTTCACAAGGAACCACCCACCAAAAGACACCTATATGCATGGACCAAGAAATTTGAGGAAACTGGCAGTGGTCTAAAGGAACACTCTGGAGGGCGAACAAAATCGGTAGATGTTGAACGAATACGCGGCGCCTTTGGTAGTAGCCCGAGAAAGTCCATCCGTCTTGCCAGTGTCGAAGTGCAGATTCCTCGTTCAACTGAAAGAGCGCATCACAGAAGCGGTGGACTCTGTAACCCCTGAGATGCTAGCCAACGTGTGGAGGGAAACTGAGTAACGTTGCGACCTGATCAGTGCTACAAATGATGCACATATAGAATGCATACAATAAATAACTCTAATGCATCTAAATGTTATAATTCACATATATTATATAAAACTTTATGACATTGACTATTTACTGTGTGAATATTACATTGTTTGCACCATTCAATAAAAAATCATAAGGTTTCAAAGTTGTTTCATTTCGAATGGGACACCCGGTATTTGATAAAAAATAATAGCATAAGAAATACGAACGATGAATATATAATCAAAATAAATATACAATGGAATATATATCATCAAAAAATAATAATAGCATAAGAAATACGAGCGAGAAATATAAAATAAAAAATATACAAAACGTTGTAGCATAACCATCAACACAGGAAAATATATATGTACAGTTATATTAAATAATTAAATATATTGAAAATAATAATATACAAAACGTATAATCAATTGCATATTATTACAGGAAATATATATATATATATATATATATATATATATATAATATATATATATATATATACCCAATTAAATAATTAAATAAATAAATATACATCAAAATACTTATGTTCTATGGCGCAAAACGCTAAACTCACACGTAATCGAGTCTACATTCACATCGTTATTACTTTGCACTACACGGTAAAACCGTCCATGCAATACTTCACCGTTCAAGTTATACGAATGCCTATACTCGATATAAATGGCTTTCATATCGTTCAATACTATTTTTATGCCCACTTTACATTCGGTTGGCAAGTTATCTTTAAACACGGCTAGAATACAATCAAAAGCACGCACAAAGAGGTCATCGTTAACAACAACATCATTATTAAATACAAGTTTATAAACACTCCTTTCCAATCGAGGGTTTTTTCTTAACGTTCCGAGCTTTTCAATCGTGAACTCTTCTTCACTCTGCATAGCGGCAATTGAAATAATCTTCCAAGTCGTAACGACAGCTATTCATTATGTAGTGGTACAGCTCTTCAGAGTGAACAGAGTAGGCAAGCCCTGCCCTGTACCGCTCAAGTGCTTTGTACCAAAGTTCGGGATATTTCGAAGAATCTAAACCTTTTAAATATGCATCCAGTTCTAGACCATTCTCACCTTATTCATTCCTACATTCGATAAATCCGTCGAGCAGAGCGGTGTATCGTATTCAAGAACAGTGTCAAAATAAATCATATCCGTAACACGAGCGTCTAATATAGGCTTCAGCTTGCGGAATCCGACGATTTCAAACATTCTGTCCAGGATGAAACGGTTTCGCGTAGGGACAAGAACGTTATTATCAGATGCATTCTTCCACATCAGTCGTATATCAATACATGGCTGATCGTTATTTATACACAACGTGCAAACAACGGCATATGATGGGGCGCCACAAATCTGCTCTCTTCTACCTACACCTGCAGGTATCTTACAACGGTCCTAACTTCACTTCTCAACTATCACGAAGACTCCATTCATCTCCTCAACACTTAAATAAATAACATTACGTTTACCAGAGTTTGCTTGCCTGCAAATCGTTTCAAGTACATAGTTAATGGTGCCGGCTTCACGCCTGAACAAGCGCAATGACTTCGTCACGGAGACATCGTACCAGGCGTTGAGAATGCTTTTCAAAGGAAGTTCCATCCTATTCGCACGTCTAGTCGGTTCAAGCTCTGAGATGACTATGAGCCACAGGTGGACGGATCGGCTCGACGAGCGGAGTGAGTCACGCTGGTGAAACGTGTACGGGTTTGTTCGAATTCGTGTGTTTCGGAGGAGTGAGGTACACGGGTGGGTGTCTCGCTGGGGGGAGTGAGGGGGGAGCCTCACCATAAACTGCTGAGGCGTGTACAGGCTTGTTCGAACATTTGTGACCCTGGACAAACAGAATTTTCCGCTACATGAAGCAATACCGGCTTTAATGTTTTATCACTCTCCAGACGTTCATTTTCACAAACTAAATATCTTCACAATCCGGTGCACTATTTGAGAGAAACATATGCCCATATTTATCCTTTTTGTTTAACAAGCGATACTCGTCTCTAAAGTCTGTTAGAAACTCACACAGCCCATTAGCCACAACCTCACTACAAACCTCGTCATGATGTATATTAATATAGTGGTAAAAAAACTTAAGATTCTCCATGATGAAAAGATTTACATTCTCAACCGTAGGGTACGAGTAGTCGGTATGATTTAACATGACATAATATCGCTTGTCACACCACTCATCAACAAGACACACTATCCATAACCGTTGCTTATCTTCTCAACGTGTTGCTTCTTCTACTTCGCGGTATATGTGAGCATTTATAAAGGTTAGGTCTACAACATACTTCAATACATCGTTTGTACTTAGAAATCCTACAATGCTCTCGCCAGAATACCCGTAGAGTATTTGAACATCTTGGTCCTTCGCACGGCTCAGTGTAGCCTTAAAAGTATTAAAGGAGTGGGAAATAGGGAGTTTTTCAGTATCCACCACATCTTGGCACTTTGCCGAATACCACCTCATAAACGTTGAACACGCAATATTAAAGGTAGCCATTACTATTTTTCTTCTACGCGGGAGAATACACGTCTGAACTCAAGGGTATACAGAAGTCAACTGAGCAGGCATGGATAGAGATATGCTCAGGTAGTGGCAGGAGTCACGTGACCGATCTTACAGTGGCCGAGCTTAGCTTTTTACTGTACACGCACACGCACGCACACAAAGGAGAAAATGAAACTTTAATTGATGGAAATATACGTGATAAATAAACATATCCTTAACAATACACATATACGTATATAAATACAATCAAGGATTAAGGTAACCAAAGGGTACGGTATCATAGGTACCAGGAACCTGGTAACGCTTCCTATAGGTGTTACAGCATACCTTCGTGCCCCTAAGTTCCTTCACACGCCTCAGTTTCTGCGCCCGAAAATTGTGCGTCCCCACAGTCAGTTAAGGTGGCTGGTCACCCTCATCTTCCAAGCACACTAGATTCTTCAACGATTCAAAGTTAACGACTCGACGGTTCGCATGGTTAAGCGTGATACCCTTAGCCTTCACGATATACTTCATATCATCCCCTACCCTTACCTGTACCCCATAGGTTGTTGCCCTGTGAACACAAACGAGTCTGTGTATGCACCATCACCAGCTCTCCGAGGAATTCCCCAATAGCAGGCAGTATTCATCCTCCCTCGCTGTGAATATCACGCTGTCTATGTCAGCGTACAGCACCCTCCGTCCAAGAGAGTGCAGTAGACCCCAAAGTAGTTTGATGCGGGCGTACGCCGTTTTGAAGCTGGCTACATGTATGTTTGTAACCCGTGAGGTATCTGTGGCCAGTTCGGTGATGTTATACTTTATTATGTAAGTATTACCTACATTCACGATCTCCATAACCTCTTTATCGGGAGCGTTGGTATAACCCCAGACTTCACTATAACTTTGTGCCAAATGAACGTTCCCTTTGCCGGTATTCTGAGCAAATTTCCCCCATAGACTGTTTAGACATAACTTTGCACTAAAGCGCTTGCCAGGATTCTTAAGAATTTGGGATAGTTCATGCTGTATAACTTCATGGGCACGGTAACGCTGAATATAAGACGTTTTTTCATCTTCGGTATCAACCCCTCGTGGATATCCTGATGCTTCTACTTTATCCTTCAAAAAAGCGTTTATATATGGTGTTAAAAGGTTGGGTAGCTTCTGAAACCTCCACACCTCGTGTATCTTCAACATTCTATACCCATGGCGAACGGCTAGGGCCAGCTCAGGGCTTGCATATACACCTCTGATCTTAAGCTCGTTGGTTGTATGGTTACAATCACCGCTGTTCTCTGCACACTTCACACATAGGGGAAACGTGAGCTTGTGATCTATAACGACGGGTAAGATCGGCATCCATAAATTACGAGGGGGAGCACATCTACGAAAGAGAGTCCAAAGTAGCGCTCATTCAAGTTAGCTGAAAACTCCTCGATGGTTGGTATGGTGGGACCCATCATTTTATTAGGCGTACCTACGGGGTACGGATTGTTCTTCATCACGTAGGGGTATAAAGAGCAGACGTCGTAGTAGTGGCGTTTCACGCCCTCCGTAGGCGGAAAGTATACATTGAATGGGTTTGTGCGCCCTCCAAACAAGCTGTCACCGCATTTGAGGGTGTCCAGCACCATTGAACGTTTGATGGCCCTTATTTCTTCACGGTACTGGGCATCTGATTCCATCCGTGCATCATACTCATGCTCCCACACGATTTTGTGAGTGACCTGGGAGCCCATAAGTTGATCACGGTTACGGGTCCATGCGAGGCTCTCGGCGGGGAATCTTCCATAAAGTTCCCCTGTGACGGCACATTCAGCGCGCGGGAATCCATGCCACCAGCAGCCGTTAAAGGAGTACACAGCCTTCTCACCAGTGGCTGGATCCTCACTTAGGCCGTCAACCCAAAAAACACGACCATTGACCTTAACGGGTACTTCACCCGTGTTGCGGGCATGTTTTATGTATACCCCGGTCTGTTGCTGTAGGTGTATGAGCCAGTAAATAGCCTTGTGCCCATAACTGCGGGGTTGTTTCTGTGAATGATTGCTAAGGTGTCTTTAGGCATGAAGTTATTCTTGAACACTGTAAAACATAATGAGGCGATCGTGGTCGCGACTTGCAGCGGATCGCATTTGAAACGGGTTATGTACATCCTTCTAAAGGCTTGAAAGCATATAAGTACAGTCATTCACGCAATAACGTTCACATTCATCGGCTATATTGTATGGATTAGCTTCATTAAAACTGTTGTAGTAGCGGTCAAAATCTTCACGCTCACTATCACTCATGTTGGTGTAGTTAAAGTAATGTTTGGGTGGAGGTAGTCCTACGTAATTCAAAGTTTCGTTAGTGAGGAATGTGTAAGGGAAATACCCTTTTGAAACTTCAGCGGCTAGCCCATGACCTTGGGCAGCTTTGCTAATTTACAAGGTGTGAACAGCAGGGTGTCTTTAAACTGTACATTACCTCTTATCTGCATCTGTATTAGTTTGTTGCCTCTTTTCAAGGGATCACCTGTAAATATCGCAGACGACTCGTGTTCAAGCAGCTCCTTATAAAGGAACTGTGTGTCAAATTTCGCCCCGTTATGGGCAAGAATATACACAGTCATTTTTTTTAACTTGTCCGCTAATTTGACAATATAGGATACAAAGAGTTTCACAGGGCTGCCGTGTGCATTCTTTTTAAAACGTTTGTCCGTTTTCCACATTTGTGGCACTCGTCACACTCGAGCTCCATGCACTCATCACAGATAGTCTGACTTACGAGTAAATGTGGAATAACCTCTTTGGTTTCAGCGTTCGTGTAAGTTTCTATATCGTAGTACACGGTTATACAAGGGCTATTTTTAGGCTTAGCATCTTTCATATAACATACATGCTTCACTCCATCCGCCTTATATTTTTCATGACATGTAGAACAGTGAATTTCATCGCATTTATGTTTGAAATTCCCCCAATTATCCATCATGTGAAACATACCGCACTTACAAATCCTCATTTTCCTGCAAGTGCCATTTGATTTATGGAGTTCAAAGCATTTATTATTGAAAAATGTACGTCTACACACATTACATTCCCTCTTCTCGGTTTCAACTACACGACTTTCACATTTGGGGCTTTTACACTGCTCACATACCATGTAGCAATCCTTACAATGTTTCACCATATCATCAGCAAACTCGAGACAACCCTTACACAAATCATGATGCCTTCCATATTTTCGACTTTTATCATAACTGGCGTAGAGAGCCCTTATGTTACGGATGGGGAGATACGATGTTCCTGACAATCCTAAAATAAGTAGAGGTCTTGTACGATCTCTCACGCTGCTTTTAAAAACATACACAGTCCTACGACGATCATCCATTCCAAATACGACTATACGTGCATTCATTTCCTGCTCGGCCCTTCTCAGTTCTTCAGGACCCATATTACACTCAAACTCAAGCTTACAATCTGAAGCCAGTTTACGGGCACGCTGCACAACCGGCAGCCAAATTTTTTGCGTCCAAGTATTTAGCACAGTGAACATATGAGCTAAGATTATTGCTATAAAACCACAATCGACGTTTAAATGCTTTCTGTAAATAACCGGAGAATTGAAATTAAGAGTATAAGGTGTGGCACTATGACCCGCAACCCGGAATACTCTGTCAATATCTACCATGAAGTTGTCCATATTGAAGGATGTACCACTTTGAGAGGCTTGCATTATACGGCCCAAGATATATTCTATGTCTACAGCCGCCAAACGTCTGAACGGTATTATACCCAAAAATCGTCCCCCTCATCTGACCCGAACCTGAAGGATAACCTCGTCCGGACTTCACGTTCGTCGCGGTTCTGAAGGGCAAACTCCACAATACGTTCAACTACGCGCCGCAGTCCGTTGGTATACAGGGATCCAGGGTCAACCCTGACCACGTACCGATTTCTAGTCAGGGCAGGGTGGGGTAGCGGTGCGCACCAACTCGAATGTTATACCATCCTCCACAGTATGAGAAGCTGCTGTGGAGGAAGTACCCGGCTGAACAATGGGGCATATTTGAGGAAGGTACTATTGTGGGGTTGTGTCGTAAGACGTGAGGGTTGGGGCTCTATTACTGGGGGTCTAACAACCGGAGCAATCCTGGCACGCTTTATACCTGACGTGGAGGGCTCTTCATCATGCTTCCGCTTTGAACTGTCGCATGCTACAGGTGTCGCTGGTGAGGGTTCGTCAGGGGAAGGGTTCTGTAGCTGCACGGTCATCGGGTTCGTCTGTGATATCGATGATGGGGTGCTGTACATCGTCGTCATTCACGGTTCTGTGGAAGAAGAAAACAAAATATAAGGAACAGCACTCAAAATTTGTAATATTTTGTAAATGACCCACTTAGGGTGTGACGTGTTAGAGATGGAATCTGTAGAAAAATTCAGGTTCACAAGCCCCTCCACATGTATTATATCTGGCCCTACAGGATGTGGAAAAACTGTATTTATGCTTAAAATCATTAAAGATAAGGGGAGATGTTCTCAAAATTTGTGCATAAAGTAATATGGTGCTATTCGACGTATCAGTCAGTGTTCAACGAGTACCAAGATGAAATTTTGTTCCACAAGGGTGTATATGACGTTAATTCGTTAAAAGGTAATGAGCATACAGTTATTGTAATTGACGATCTCATGTTGGAAATGGATAAAACGTTTGCCGAGACATTTACAGTGTTCTCCCACCATCTTAACATAAGCGTATTCTTCATCAACCAGAATCTATTTTTCAAAAATAGATACATGCGCGATGTGTCGCTAAATACACAATATCTAGTCTTATTCGCACAACGTAGAGATGTGTCACAAATTGGGGTATTAGCCAATCAAATGTTCCCGAATCAACGTAAGGAGTTTTTGGAGGTTTATAAAGAAGCCACAAGCCAGCGTTATGGATATTTGCTTTGTGACCTTCACCCGCGAAACACGTTTAGGGTGCTTCTAAGAACGAATATATTCCCAAGCGAACCTGAAACGGTGTATATTCCAGAATGACAAATAGGCTGAAGAAATATCGTGAATTAATAAAAATCTATCAACGATTGCCCGGGCACTGCAACAGATGTTTGTTAAAAATATCGACTCCGACTTTTTAAAATGCATCTGTGAAATCTGTCTTAATGTTATAAAATGTAATGTGCCAATGAAACCCTCTCAGAAGGCTCGCTTACGTCGTTACAAGAACATAATACGAGCGCTCGCTCATAAAAGTCAAACTGTGGGTAAGAAAAAGCGAATTATTGTACAAAGAGGAGGATCATTCCTACCCATCTTATTTTCAGTTTTGGGTCCTTTACTGACTAGATTAATATAATGAAGAAGGTGGTTGTGATTCCGCACGAGGTGTATGCTTCATTGCAAAGTTCAAAGATTCCAGACACGGCTCTAGAACCCGTAAAAGTAGGCTTAAAAGAATGGAAAGCGAGTTGCTAGCCCTATTAAACAGTGAAAAGTCACCTGATGAGAAAAGGATCTTGTACCAAGAGGCTTTGCAGAAATTTCTTCATGAGTACGAAGATTATAAGAATCCGACAGAGCTCCCCGTGGTTATTAGGCACAGCGCGAGTAGCGCTGAGCATGGCGACACAGGACCTGGGCCCGACGTTAGAGATGACCAACCAAAGAACAACGGAACACAACACATCGAACATGTGTTAAAAAACAGTCTCCCACATACATTGAGGAATAAAGGCTTAAGTCTTTATAATCTATTGAGTGAGGACCCCATCATACAGTGGGCCGATACAGGCGAGGTCATTGTTGAAGGAACAAGGGTACAAGGATCCAATATCGTTGATATTGTTCATGATCTGGTGAGAAAGTGGGACAGCCCTCACCAACAGGATGGAAGCATATTAAAGCAAGACTACAACAAATAAATGTCCCCAAAACATTGATAGGTAATCTGAATAGGTTAAAAGACCTGGATCAAGTCTCGCATGTGTCACAACTGAGTACGCCATCGCCCCCAGCAGCAGCGTCTCTGAAGAAGAGAAAGAAGAGAACAAACGGCCAACCTTATCCACGTGTCTCTAAAATACGCAAATGGCTAACATATTAAGTAAACGCTATTATGACATTTCTAACCCCGCCTCCTATGGTGGCGTTAATAGACTGTACAGAGGTGTTTACGGAGTAGGGAAAAAAGATGTTGAGCGGTTTTTGCGGGACAGGATGCTTATACACTTCATAAACCGGTGAGAAAAAGGTTTAAAACGGCCAAGACAACGCGGATTCGATTGACTCTATTTGGCAAGCGGATTTAACAGACATGCAAAGATATTCAGTGTATAATGACGGATACCGTTACATCCTATTCATAAAAGATATATTCTCTAGATATCTGTTGCTAATTTCACTGAAAAATAAATCGCCTGAAACAGTTGCTGAAGCGACCAAAACGTTGATGCTAAAAGAAGAAAGGGTTCCTGGCTATTTTTGTACGGATATGGGGAAAGAATTTATAGGTCGCTCTTTTCAGAACATGCTGACAGAGTTTAATATCAGTTACTGTACTAGCAGTTCGATACAAAAGTCTTCTTTAGCTGAAAGAGTTCAACGTACCATAAAGGAACGCATGCATCGCTATTTTACACATAAAAACACATACAGATATATAAACGTTCTCGGGTCATTGGCGTCATCTTACAACCGTTCACACCACCGTGCGATTAGCACAACACCTAACGAAGTTTTAGAAAGAGGTGCGCTGCCAGAGGTGAGAAGAGATAGAGCACTGCCACCACAGTCTTCACATTTCAAATTCAATGATTATATAAAGCTATCATGTTCGTGAAATAAATTCGCAAAGGGATTTGAGCAAGGATGGACACGTGAGATTTTTAAATTCGTGCTATGGGACCTAAAGGCGAGATAATGATGTATTACGTTGAATATTTAAATGGGGAAGAGATCGCTGGAGGCTTTTACCGCGAGGAATTGCAGAAAGTGACATTCAATTTAGGAAAAAGTTTGTTTAAAATTGAAAAAATTTTAGGCAGCAAAGGTTCAGGAAAGAGAAGAATGTACCTGGTGAAATGGCTGGGTTACTCAGAAAGCTTCAACGCCTATATAAAAGCTGCTGCAATAATGAAGCTTAACATGGCGCCTAGCTACTTCTATGTCACACTCCTGTCCTCCTCTTCTCTGTTTGTACATCCTAACAACACCCTGGCCAACTTTGTGACAGAACTCCACGGACCCATCGAGTTGGAACGTGATTCGTAAGAGGTGGGTTCATGTGAACTCCAGTTAGTCTCCAAATTTTTAACTCTTGAAAATGAACAAATCATATTTCTGATCCTTAGAAGAATTGATGAGTGCGAAAAATTAGACATAACTTTAGACGATACTATGTGATCAGTACTGTTCGGTGAGGAACAGTACAATAGCACAAATGTTTTGCTAGGAATCGGCCATTATGATACAGCCATGGACATTGTGACGGAATTAAACAAGAGTCTTCAAAAGTTGTACCTGACAAACGACTTAATTTTTGAAGTCCTAAACATAGACACGCTTGCATGTTCACAATTTTGGGCGAGGGCCGATATAGCACAGCTCTCCAAAGGGATACCTTTAACCCCTTAACGACGGGAGTTGCATGCCCGTCATATGAGCACTGAAAGCCTCGCGCCAATATAATGGCTTCCCGTCGTTAAGGGGTTAACGAGGCACAGCATTACATGTCCAGCTTTATGCATCAATTGAAGAAGGAGAAATTGGGTGAAAGCTCTCCACCTCCAGACATGTGCTATATTTACAGTAATATCGTAGAGCACCAATTTATTGGGGACACGCAGGCGCGCCTGCTGTGTATTGCACACATCCCCAACCATAGAGGGAAAAGTTTGAGCATTACATATGACAAGCCCCATTATGTGAATGTTGCGACTAATCTATTAACCAAAATCTCGATATATATAAGAACGATTGAAGGGAAAAATTTCCCATTCGTTGATGGGAGCTTAAGAGTGAAACTACACTTTCGTCGTTTATAATGACCCGAAGGCCATTCACAGTCTTTCGAGGACGTGACCGGAGAGTTCATACCAGGACAACACATACCCGGACAACTCAGACCCGGACAACTCATACCTAGGACAACTCATACCTACGACTACTCAAAATAAAAAATTTAGAAATAAGATGCATTTAACAAAATTATATAACCTATTTTTAACCAACCTAAATATATATATATATATATATATATATATATATATATATATATTGACGATTGGTTAGGTTAAGTCGTAATATTTTCGTTAGTTTTAACGAAAATATCGACTAAACCTAAAAATAAATGTTTTCATTTCAAAATGTTTTCATTAATAACTTGCATGAATTCTAAATGTTTAAATTTAATTTTTAATTTTACAAAATAAATGTTTTCACTAATTTTTCATTTTTTTTCTGGTCCTAGGTATGAGTTGTCCTAGGTATGAGTTGTCTTAGGTATGAGTTGTCCTAGGTATGAGTTGTCCGGGTATGAGTTGTCTTTGTATAAGTTGTTCTGGTATGAGCTGTCTTGGTATGAACTGTCCTAGAACCTGTCGAGGAGTGAGATACCAGCGGTACCTAGGGAGGAAGGCGTTACAAACAGGTTTTAACGCGGCAGAAGACAATGGGTGGAACTAAGCCTAAAGAAGCTCTAAAAAAAACATTTAAAACTTACACGTGACGAAATCATCAAAGATGCAAAGCGAAAAATGCGTGGTGGCGGAAAGAAGAGATCTGCAAGGAAGAAGGGGTTACCATCACGTGGCGCTAAACGTAAAAGGAAATAAAAAAAGAAGTGCTCTAAGAGCATGAAACCTATGGCTGATCATTTTTTTAACTGATCTAAGCTGAGGACACTACTTTCACGAATCATAGGCTGATTACTAGTTGTCGAGAGAGGTGGCACTATTTCTGACTCGTCATGGTGCGTTCCATCCATCCGTGTAGAGCACAATGCTCTATTGAACATAGCGACTTTATTACAAATAACTCATTAAACACAATTAGTTCGCCGAGTGCCCCTATAGAATTCGTGATACCCAGCTCAGGCTCTTACGTTTTTAACCCGAGCTGCATGCACATGTACGCTAAACTGCGTATAGCCCATTCTGATGGAACGGACTGCGATGATATTTACTCAGTGTATCCTGAAACAAACTTTTTACACTCCATATTCAACCAGTGTGAGGTGTATTTAAATCAGGTTAACATCTCGACAGGAACGGGTTACAACCACCTACGATCCTATCTGGAAAATGTCCTAAACTTTTCAAAAGAAGCGAAGGACACCTTTTTAAATGCCGAGGGCTTTTATCAGACTAAAGATGAAAGTGGTATAAAGGATAAATTTAAAAATTCTAAAAAAAAGATATACGAGTGTTTTGGATGTCTTCATACTGACTTCACATTCCAGGGGAAACTGCTTATGAACGGGGTGGATATGAAGTTGAAGCTCACCCGCACGAGTCCTGAGATCTGCATAAATCTGGGGTCTGATCAAGAAGAGGGCGCGAAACCCGTTGTGATTCACATAATGGAGGCGTATTTGCATATACGCCGAGTGAAATTAAGTTCGCTAAAACAAATAGAGATTGAGAAAGCCTTAATACAAGCCACAGTAAAATACCGAATCAATTAACAGGGAACAGATCAAGCCGGGTTGGCCTCGAAGCAACTAGAAAACGTGGCCCTTGGAGCCCTACCTAAAAGGATATTAATTGGAATGCAGGACCACGCCTCGACGAATGGAAAATATAAAAAGAGTGCCTTTAAATTCGAGAATTTTGGCCTTAAAAATATTACTCTATACGTAAATGGCGTTGCATTGGGAAGGACTATGAATACGGACTACTCATCAGATGCGGTGTTTCCGCTCTGCGCGAGAGCTTATAGTAGTCTGGCTCATAATACAGGTGCCTGTGACGAGCTTGGGTTTGGTGTAACGTAGAAAGTATTTGTCCAAGAATTTAACAGTTATTCATTTGATGTTACGCCTGACTTGTCTGCTGGCGTAAATACGCACTTAAGTCCACAACAGAGTGGGAATATCTCAGTCAGGTTGGAATTTGCCAAGCCTGTAGACGTTCCTATTAGTGTACTCGTGTACCTCGAATCAAAAGCACTGATAGAAGTTGATCATTTCAGAAACGTGGTCACAGACTTTTAAAATGGACGCAAATACACTCCAGAGAGGGATGAAAAGTGATCGAATCACACGCTCCAAATTTATCGGTGTGTTTGCGACGAATGAAATATTGAAGTTGCCAACAACGGAACTGGTACGGGATTATCTTTAACACCGACATTGTTGGGGGTGAGGGGATTCATTGGTTTGCAATCTATTTTAAAAATAGGGAAAGAATGTACTATTTTGACCTAATCGGCGCTCAGCCCTGGAATGATTCTGTGGTTGTACACTCTAGGGTGGATCACTTTTCACTTTTTTTAAAAATTATAGCTGGTCAAAGTTTTTCCCATGATTCAGTTCAGTGGAAGTACACTGACACCATTTTTACCAAAATCGATCAATATTTAGGGGTCGCGCATCGACCTTGAAAATTTCAATTTTGGAAATTTGGGCCAAATTGACAATTTTTTACTGAATAAAGATAAATCATGAAATGACCATATTTCCTGAATCCTCTCAGTGAAAGAAATCCTCTCAGATACTTACCAAGTTGATAGGACAAGTGGTTTAGAAGTTATATTCACCTTGAGATAGCATTAAAATTTAAAATATCGTATTTGTCCCCGTACCTCCATATGCTGTCTGCCATTGTCTGCTTTTTAGGATAAGATAAAACGAATAAGGAAAGATCAAATGTATTTTGTATTAAAACGGTTTACCGATATTACTAAAGGCACTTACTCCGGTGCCCCTAACTAGGTTCAAAAACTGTATGAATCGTGGTTAGAACACACGTCATCTTAAGGCGTGCGCCATGTACTCTCTCTGCTAACTCCCTTTCCCTCTGCGCTACGTCATCTTGGCAAGTGACGACTTCTTGAAGTCACCGAGTTCTTTCCGGCTCTTTTCCACGAGCTGAAGAAGACCCTGCAGCTGTGACTCGTCTTTTGTGACAGTGTTCGCGTAATCTTCTATCAGTTTTATCCCTCTCTCTGCCACGTCGTTGGTAACTTTCAGATGCGAGATGACATTCTTCAGATCACAGTAGTTCTTATCTTGATCCCACCTATTCACCGGCAGAGTGAGCCACGTAGACGCGCACACCTGCAGGCCTGTGAACACGAACCACGATGACTCATCGATCAGGTCCGGAAGGCGCGTTGTGTCATCAACCGAGACGTTGTCATACGTGAAGTCCTCGGGCACAGCGAGGCGGCACAGCTTCTTTGCCATCTCGTGCTTCACAGTCTCTTCCACTTTGTCACTGCAGAGGGCGAAAACGACGGTCTGAGACCTCAGATACCACAAGTGCCGCCTGATCACTGCCAGTGAAACCTCTGCAATCTCGCGATCCACAGCCCTGTACTGCAGAAGACGCTGGTACAACACGAGGTCATTCAGCGGGGCATCAGCTGCGACAGGAGCCGCCAGCCAGGCAGGTGCGTAGAGGAGTGCAGTAAATAGTACCACTCTCTGAAGTTTCTGTACCAGCTCGTCGTCGAACTCCAGCTGACCGCTGAACATCAGGAGCTTCGTGTAGTAGATGATCTGAAACGAATACGCACTGTGATGTATAAATACCGATACCACTCCATATAAGTTTGTTTAATGGTAAATTATTTAACTTATTTTTTTCTGGTAGGGACTTCAAATGGCTGTTTGCAGAAGGCAATACAATATTTAACTTCTAATTCAAAATACCAACCTTCGCCATCCACCTCGCATGATGGTAGGCTCCTGGGCGCATGAAGTGTGTGCCACGACGTGGCTGGGCCCCGAGTACCAGGAGTGTAATCTCCGCCACTTGTCGGTAGTCTTCTCTGACAAGACCAGAAGCGGTGCCGAGGAACTTGACTGCCTCATCTCGGAGCTCCATCAGCCACGTCACTTCCGCCAAATGCTCGATCTCCAGCTCGCGATAAGTCGAGAGGTCGAGCTTGTCCCACCTGAAAGGGGAGTTATGAAAATATTGCATGAAAACGACTGAAGTTTCCCTTTTCGACTGCTATTAACATCATTAGTAGAAGGACGCTGATATCTCAATTGCTCTGAAGACAAAAAATCATTGGAGAAAACAAATGCGTCCTTAGACTTGAAATTTACCTTCTCCTCAGATACTGGAACAAAGGTTCAGTTGGTGCTGTGGTTCTTCCAAACGCGGTTATGACCACTGCCACCACGATGAGCTCCATAACGTGATGGCGACAGCCCAGCTGGAAGAGCGGTTTACCAAGCATGTTCTCCAGCCGGACCACCGCACCCTGCACCCTCCCCGTATTGGAGGAAGTTGTGTCGAAGCACAGTCCAATCACGTTGTTCTCGCATCCCCAGTCTTTGAGAGCACGAAAGGTCGCCTGGGCCTGGGACAGACCGGTGCCGTCAGCAACAGTCGGAACGGCCAGCAACTTTCCTTCTGTGCATTGGGGAGCTCCGGAGATGAGAATCGCCTGGCGGTGCTCCAATGATCCAAGAGAGTCCTGAAACGTATGTCATACATGCCAATCCATTATCGTCCACTGGAATATGTCAATCCACTGTCGTCACTGGAACATGTTAATTCACTGTCGTCCACGGTGAGGGCAAAACTGGCCTTGATTACTTTACCGTCCCAGTGGACGACAGCATGCCTCGGAGATACGAAGGATTTCTGCACAGCTGTCGACACTTCACAACGATGTGCCACTCTTCCACGGCGAGACGTGTCCTTCGAGATACTGAATTTTTCCAGGTCTGCGGGCGGATCTGCCGAACGTAGGACTGCCGCCACGACACTTGCCACCTATGTGCGAAATTGAAAGGAAATTGACAAGGATGCGTATGTTTTTTATGTGACAAAATAATCACTAAATTTTCCGTCGTTACGTCTATTATATCTTTGTCAAGGAAAGATCATTACTGATATATACACACCTGATTATTGGACATCCGGAAGCGATCAGCCACTTCAATAACAGCCGGTGCATTGAGGATGCGGTGAGGAAGGCTGATTGTTTCGTTTTTGAGGTGCCTGGCTCATCACGAGATTGTTGTCTTGAGAGTTGCCGTTTTCTCTTGACAACGAACACTTTATCATTCCCACTCATTGTTGCCTGGCGCAGGCCCCGTTGATCCTCATAAAATTTAATATCTTCCTATTTGTTGTTGTCTGAGAGCAGTCGACTTTTCTGTATCTCTTCAATAGCATCGGGAGCTCCTATGTCCCAGAGCTTGTTCAGATTTTCTGAAAACTTCTCCCTGCCTTTTCCCGCTTCACTGTCTCTCATCTTGCTCTTCTGCAGCGAGCGCCACTCTTCCCACAGTAACTCCAGTTTTCTTTCGCAGTTACACCTCGTGATCGTCTTTATACGTGCCATGTTCCAAAATGCCAGAACATTGGCCACCGTGTCTTTTACGGCGGCCTTCCTGTCAGTAGTTTCCTGCTTGGCATAGAAGAAGTACTGGAGAACTTGATGGGTGGTTGGCAATTTGGCACCACCGATCGAGGAAGATGGCTGACCAATTAAGAAGACGTCCGTGGCTGACCTTAGAGAAGGTGGTGCTGTTGTTGCTGCTTTCTCTTTTCCAGAATAAGTAACTTTCAGAGTCTTCCCACTCCTGGTTGTTGACAGTTTATCCATTGTACTAAAGTCTAGTCTTATCAAACAAGAATCAATTGACACAGTTGATCTGTAAAAAGCAACTGTGATTAGTAAGAATATTGGTCATAGACATAGCGTGTGTGTGTGTAATTGGGATTTTAGGATGCGCCAGCTTCTGATGCTATGATTACGTCCATAACGGGGGACAAATACGGTATTTTAAATTTTAATGTTATTTCTAGGTGACTGTAACTTCTAAATCACTTGTCCTATCAACTTGGTAAGTATCTGAGAGGATTTCTTTCACTGAGAGGATTCAGAAAATATGGTCATTTCATGATTTATCTTTATTCAGTAAAATATTGTCAATTTGGCCAAATTTCCAAAATTGAAATTTTCAAGGTCGATGCGCGACCCCTAAATATTGATCGATTTTGGTAAAAATGGTGTCAGTGTACTTCCACTGAACCAAATCATGATGGGAAAAACTTTGACCAGCTATAATTTTTTAAAAAAAGTGAAAAGTGATCCACCTTATATGTACAGTTTATCGAGCAGATACACGTACCTGAGATTGTGTGGAACCCGTATCGCCTTCAAGGATATTATAGTAACACGTGCGGGATGTACGCACTCTCATTTCTCATGCACATGTAATGTGGGAAGGGATTTATAAATTTTTAAAAATTATTCGATTTCTGCGAAACTGAAATGAATGATAAAATGGTATGCAGACAGGTAAAAAAAGGTTCCCATATGTTAGCACCCGCTGTATTGTGTAAGGTGTATATCTATATTGTGTAAAGGCCTATTTGTAGATATTAAAGCTTATTTAATGGACACTTGTTCCGCTTTTTACATCTAATATACTATTTCAGAAATGAAGCCTTATATATATATATATATAGATATATATATGTAACAGTTTTTTTGCGCACACCTACAGATCGCTACAATTGGTGTAGAACAATGCGGTTTTCACCATTCGATGCGTCTTTTTATTGTGCAGTGCCCATGCTAAAAAAATTCCCTAACATAATTCTTTCCCCCCTTTTAGGGGTACAGTTCTTCCCATGCCTGTCACGCATTTTTTTTAAATTTTCATTTTTAATCATAATTTTGGCACAAAATAAGTCAATATTTACTAAACATTTAATATCCAAAAGATTGATCTAATATTCTATTTCAGAAATGAAGCCTTATATATATATATATATATATATATATATATGTAACAGTTTTTCTGCGCACACCTACAGGTCGCTACAATTGGTGTAGAACAATGCGGTTTTCACCATTCGATGCGTCTTTTTATTGTGCAGTGCCCATGCTAAAAAAATTCCCTAACATAATTCTTTCCCCCCTTTTAGAGGTACAGTTCTTCCCATGCCTGTCACGCATTTTTTTAAATTTTCATTTTTAATCATAATTTTGGCACAAAATAAGTCAATATTTACTAAACATTTAATATCCAAAAGATTTATCTAATATACTATTTCAGAAATGAAGCCTTATATATATATATATATATATATATATATATATATATATATATATATATATGTAACAGTTTTTTTGCGCACACCTACAGGTCGCTACAATTGGTGTAGAACAATGCGGTTTTCACCATTCGATGCGTCTTTTTATTGTGCAGTGCTCATGCTAAAAAAAATTTCCCTAACATAATTCCTTCCCCCCTTTTAGGGGTACAGTTCTTCCCATGCCTGTACACGCATTTTTTAATTTTTCATTTTTAATCATAATTTTGGCACAAAATAAGTCAATATTTACTAAACATTTAATATCATTCGATTCACAAAAGATTTATTTATCGATTCAATTTTAAAAAAGATATTTTTAAAATTCATAAAGAACTTTTTGCAAAAAACTAAAAACAAACATGCATTTTTAAAATTCAATGATTTTTATACAAAATATTTTGATATTTGTTATAATTTGAACATTTTTCGATTCACAAAAGATTTCTTTATCGATTCAATACAAAAAATCACAAAAGATTTCTTTATCGATTCAATACAAAAAATTACATAATTAAAACGGGCAATTTAAATAAACACGAGTTTAAAGTTAAACGAGCCACACTCGAAATTATTTACCGTGACTTTTGTGCGTTTTATTACTGTGGCGTTTGTACAAATAATTTTACGTATACACAAACAATTTGATAGGATATTGATTTATCATTCTATTTTTTAGTTGTCATAGAAATACGTTAATTAAGTTATCTGATTAGATGCGCTTTTATAGTTGAAGATCATTTTTAGAAAATTATTTATTTTCTCCACTTTAAAATATTACAAAATTTCTATTAGGTATCCTAATATCATTATGCCTGTCGCTGTAAGTAAGAAAATAGCAATTATTTTCCATTTTATGAAAATTTCGGACCCGCTAGGCCTACAAAACCAATTTTCCCCTTTTCTTTATCAAAAATTGTTGATTTTCGGAAGTCTTTCGGTTATAAATTTGTATCAGTCTATTGTTTATCTATAGAATAATAATAATAACGTGTGTGTGTGTGTGTGTGTGTGTGTGTGTGTGCGTGTGTGTTCCAGCCATCAGCCATAACTTCAAAATGGAAGCAGTTACAAACATGAAACTTCACACATATATTGATTAGATCCCAAGGTTGTGACCTGGGTGTTAATAAATTAACTAATTAATTTTAAAACATTAAATGACGTCATCAAGATCATTACGAAACCTATGGTAAAATTATTGAATACCCGGTTAGGTTCACTGAATGCCAGGTTAGGTCATCTGTACGCCCTTGACGATTGGTTAGGTTAAGTCGTGATATTTTCGTTGGCTTTAACGAAAATATCATGACTTAACCTAACCAATCGTCAAGGGTGTACAATTAACCTAACCGGGCATTCAATTAACGTACCCGGGCATTCAATTAATCTAATCGGGCATTCAGTTCACCTAACCGGACGTTTAATTAACCTAATCGGGCATCATTACTATTATAATTTAGCAAAAATGTGTCTGCCTGTCTGTCCGCAGAAAAAACTTTTACCTTTCTGAACCGATTTCGACCAAACTTCGTATGGTGGATGGGGGTGATGAGTAATGAACGAAAATATATGTGTGACCAGCCCCTCCCCCAACCACCACCACCAATTACTGGGCCCGAGGGGCCCCAGCACCGCGATAAAACTATAGAAAAGAACGCAGCAATGAAAATCTTGAGCTTCACATTGTGTCAATATTTGTGAAGCATAAGATTTTCATGCCACAGGCACCCCAATTACTGAGGCCCAAAGTGAGAGGAATGGGAACGATATCCAGATAAAGGGTTATTGATGTTCAAAATAAAATACGCCGTAGGCCCACAATTCTGTTTGGGTCGAAGGTCCAAGCACCGCAGATCTAGCAAAATCGGTGTGTTGCGCCGATCTTTTGCTAGTGTTTTCTACTATTTAATAAAGTAAATGAAAATACAATGTGTTTTGTTCTTAACCCCCAAAAAATACTTGCATTAATTCCTCGGTGACCTGGCATTCGTTGAATCGGATGTGAGCCAATATCTCGACCTCTGTGTTCAGGTCGCTGGTTTGGGGGACTGCTGGGTCATGGTTGGTATTTGAAAAGCACTGTTCCAGAAAAAAACAATGAAATGAGGCTCTCAGATGAAAGGGCCCCCTTTTATAAATGGGATTGTGATCAACCCACAACACACAAAACGCTAGCTTCCTATTGGCTATCGGTGGATTTTGGGCGGAGCTTGACGCGTAGGCCTGCATAGCGACCAAACAGAAGTCCTAGGCTCCGCCCACAGGGCTGTGATTGGATGCCCCGTGAAATCTGGGATGTGTCAGATATCCCCATTCGTAGAGAGAGAGCAACGCTTTGTTTTTTTTAACTTGTTTTCAACCGAGAGAGAGAGAGAGAGAGAGAGCGAGAACGAGAGGGAGAGGGAGAGAGCGAGAGGTAGATGAGGATGGTATGTGAATCAGTTTATGGCTCTGAAATATAAAAGTGGAAGTTAATTAATTACCCATGAAGAAAAACCATCAGGGCACGAAGTTCTTCAGCACTTCGAGACAATTCCTCCCATCTGTACCATGAGAAATTCAAGTATTTTTTGTCTTGGAATAAAAAGAAATATTGTTTTGAAGGCATTTTTTTATGAGATGAATGAGTACCAATATATATATATATATATATATATATTATATATATATTTATATATTTATGTAGATAGATAGACAGATAGATAGATAAGCAGATAGATGGATAGGTTAAAAATGCCGCGTTTGATATTCAATTTTGAACCTTATACACTTAAACAAAGAGAAAGGTCAGATGAAAATAAATGTATTCAGTTTAACTATACGATGAAAAAGGGCTCAGTAGACATATACTGTACATATATAATGCTAAAACTTAAAATCTAGTTATATTAATGCTCTTTTGCATCAAAGTTTAAGATACTTCGAAGACTCTATACCTTTTAAAATAATTTTGACTCATTATTTCAGGATATCTTCAATAGTAAGGTTTAATATGATCGTGAATGCTGGTTTTAATTATATTAAAAAATAATGCAGCAGTGTAGCGGCAGGGCTGCAAGTAAATGAGGAAAAATGAATAAGTTACCCCGAGACAGAATCTATTTGGTTTTTAAAATCATATTAATATTTTTTGGAATAAGACTTAAAGATATATTGGTGTCTAAAAGATAAATTTATATTGAAACAAAATAATTGGCCAAAAGAGGAAAAATGAATAAGTTACCCCGAAATAGAATCTATTTTGTCTTAAAAATCATATTAATAATTTTTTAATAAGGTTTAAAGATATATTGGTGTCTTAAAGATAAATTTCTATTGAAACACAATAATTGGATAAAAGAGGAAAAATTAATAAGTTACCCCCTAATTTAATTTCTATTTTGTTTTAAATATCATATTAATGCTTTTTATGTTATAGTTTAAAGATAAAATTGTCTTAAAGATAAATTTATACTGAAACACAATAATTGGCTAAAAGAGGAGAAAATCAATAAGTTACCCCTAATGTAATATTTTTTTTTTTTTAAATCATATTAATGCTTTTGATGTTATAGTTTAAGGATAAAATTGCGTATTATGATGAAAATTTCTATTTGTATTAAACTTAGTTTATCTTATTCAAATTGGCCTCGTTTCACCACGAGAAACTCAATAGAAAAACTATTGGCGTTGCCTTTTTTGACTTGGCCCCATAAACGTATTTGTTTATGTTTATGTTTAATAGCTCTGTCTATTGGGTCGGATTTAGAGACCTTGTCGGTCTACCAGGAGTTGGTAAGTAAAGCGGTGGTGGTGGCGCTGTGGAGGTGGTTGGTGGGTTGTTGATGGTGGTTGTGTAATACTATTTCACTACCAACCGTCTAAGTTTGGACGCTTGGTTGTAGCCCTCATATCGGTTACGTGGTATTGATGGGATGAGCTCCTAAAAGTTGTAGCCTTCATCTCACCATGTGCTGTTGATGGGATGAGCTCCTTAAAGTCTATACTTAAACGATTGTTGGTGATGTGATGCTTTTTTTGTTTGGTGGTTGTGCTCGTATATATTTTGCTATTGAGGCTTTGCATGCATCAGTTTGTGTGTGATAATAGGGGTTTATGGGCAGATAGTCGGGGTGTGCATTTGTGTGAGCTTTGGGTCGTATTTAGAGACCTTGTCGGTCTACCAGGAGCTGGTAAGTAAAGCGGTGGTTGTGGTGCTTCACCACCAATCGTCTAAGTTTGGACGCTTGGTTGTAGCCCTCATATCGGTTACGTGGTATTGATGGGATGAGCTCCTAAAAGTCGTATCCGTCATCTCACCATGTGCTGTTGATGGGATGAGCTCCTAAAAGTCTATGTTTAGACGTTTGTTGGTGATGTGATGCTTTTTGTGAGTGGTGGTTGTGCTCGTATATATTTTGCTATTGGGGCTTTTCATGCATCAATCAGTTTATATATATATATTCACATATATATATATATATGTGTGTGTGTGTGATAATAGGGGCTTTATGGGCGTACAGTCGGTGAGTGTATGTGCGTTTCTGTGCGATTTTAATTCTTTCGAATGTTATTAATATATACCGGCCATTTATGCCTTCTAAGAAGCCTTCTAAGCCAACTGGCAGATTAAGCCAGAATATATGCTTTAATTAAATAAATAGCGCAATCTGGCAGCTCAGCCAGATAAGCCAACTGGCTGGTTAAGCCATAATATATGCTTTAATTAATAAATAGCGCAATCTGGCAGCTCAACCAGATAAGCCAACTGGTTGATTAAGCCAGCTGGCTGATTAGGAACATATTAAGACAACGCCCGTTCGGCTGAAGTCTTAATATGCGTTTGGCTCCTGCCAGGCGAACACCTCTCTTCCTCTCTCTCCTTCTCCTCTCTTTCTCTTGGGGGATGACTCCACCTCCAAGTTGCATAACCCTTGTTGCTCTTGCAACATTCCCCCTCCCCTTGTTGCATAACCTTCTGCAACATTGACAAACATTTGCAATTGCATTGCACTCTCTCCTTTTGCGCCCACACTACTTACGTTTAGCAACTGTCTTCTTAAGCCCCAAAGTCCCAAAAGCTAACTATTTCTGGTTCTTTTTATCGACCAAGTGTATTAATAATATATATATATATATATATATATATATATATATATATTAGGCCGTTTCGAAAAATCGAAATTTATGATGGCTCAACGCACACATACTAAAAAAGTAATATGTCATGACAAAGACTTCATGCAAAATATTTAGACAAGAGCTTATTGTTATCCCACCCCTCAATGCATATCTATTTTACCCCTCATGAGAAAATTTTCATTTTTCTGGCAATATATTTATTTATTTTGTGATGTCCTCTTAAATTTGGTATATAAAATTCATAAATAAAATTGGAAGATAAGTAGGTCATTTTCAGGAATGGTCCAGTAACCCCCCTATATTCTTTAGAGAGAATTCTAGAAAATTCTTCCTTCAGGATAACTATTCTAGAATTTACATTTTTTCCCTTTATGGATTATGATGTTTTATTTGCTTTTTCATCTATAATTACTGATATTTTCACAAGTTTACTGTTCTAGAAAGGTTACTTCATGTTACTTTACAACTTTCTTACAGTAATCAAGTCATAATATAATTTAGGTGAGTGATTAATGATTATATTATATTATTATTAAGACTAACAGGTGGTAAAACTTTTTCCCTCAGAATTATGGCTAAAACCAGAAACAAGTGTGAAGTCTGGTTGGTCGGACAAGTGCTGGAAGAGGTTTTTCTGAGAAGCAGCTTCCACTAACAGTGATGTCCTTAAACGTCTTTTTTATCACATTAAGGTGGGAAAGCAAAATGTCTCTGTAGCTTGCGCAACTGTAGCCAACGAAGTTATTGCTATGTGGGAAAAAGCCTCCTTAATTACATCCCACAAGCCTTATATTGTCTCAAAGCTTAAAAGGCTTTACAATAAGCATGAAGATCTGGTCAAGAACCGAACTCGACGAACTCCTACCCAAGAGAAGAATGAAGCAGAATTTGTCACCAGCTTAAAGAAGCTTTTCGATGTAACTCATTCAGAGTGGAAACAGAAATAAAATTGCAGGAGGATGAAGATTTTCTTAAGGATCAAAGGAACGATCGGAAAATGATTATGGGTCCAGAAGACAAGGAGTTTTCAAAAAGGCAAAAGCACGACAGATAAGCATGGAAAATGGAAAAACTTCACAGGAAATCAAAGGAAGAAATGAGGCAATTGACAAAGGTTGTGGATCTCAACCAATGTGAAAATTCCGGTTCAGGAGGAAGTGAAGAATCATCTGGTGATGAATTGTTCTACAGAGCACTCTCATCATCATCTTCAAAAAAGGAGAAGCTTGAACCAGGTGTAATTGTTAGGGATAAAAAGTTCTTGGCTGCTCTGGACCGCACTGGAACATCTGCAAGAGTTGCTATGCACATTGTGGCACCTGCCCTTTCAGCTGCTGGAGTGGAAATTGAAGAGATCACACTTTCATCATCCTCTATCTACAGGTCTCGGCGATCAACACGGATGCAGATGGGAGAAGACATTAAAGCCAGTTTCCAACCAAATACCCCTTTAATAATTCATTTTGATGGAAAGCTTCTTCCATCCATGCATGGGGGTAAGATTGATGTAATGCCCATTGTTGTGACTGGTGCAGGCGAATTAGAAAATTACTGTCTATTCCAATGCTTATTTCTGGAACGGGAGAAGAAATGGGGAAGCAGTTTTAGATGTCTTGAAGCAATGGCCACAAGTAAATGAGTGGGTAGCAGGCCTTTGTTTTGATACTACTGCAAGCAATACAGGTATCCATGCTGGGGCTTGTACCATCATCCAAAAGGCCCTTCAGAGATCACTCCTTTTTCTGGCATGCCGCCGCCAAATCCACGAGCTTCTTATCACTGCAGTTTTTGACATGTTTTTCTCTTCTTCGGGTCCACAAATTCCCTTATTCAATCGATTCAGAGATTGTTGGGATAACATTGATCAGCAGAATTACAAGCCCTATGAACCCAATGATCTCACCTCAGAATCTTTAGATCATTGGATCTTGAAGCACAGAGACAAGCTTATTTCTTTCATCAACTCCAAACTTCAAGAGGCCACACTCGAGTGACTACAGGGAATACTTAGAACTTGCACTTATCTTCCTTGGTTGTCCAATGCCTAAAACAAATAAAGGCTCTGATAGCAGATTCCACTACCCAGGAGCTTACAGCAGAGCTAGATGGATGGGAAAGGGCATCTATTCCTTAAAAATTTACTTATTTAGGAACCAATTCCTTCTCACCCCTCATGAAAAACAAGCTCTGATACGAATAAACGCCTTTTCAGTGACAGTTTATCTTCAAGCTTGGTATACATCTCCAGTTGGAATTGATGCTCCAGCAAATGATTTGGCCCTCCTCAAGATGCTACATATCTACAAGATCCAGGTTGATAAGGAAGTGGGTGCTACAGTAGGGTGTGTCAATTTGGGAGGTGAAAATTAATTTTTGCCAATTCCTTCACTGAGGGGTTTTAAAAATATGTTTTTGGATGTGAAGAATTCAAATCTGCTATTATTTTTGTGATTGCTCAACACTTAGCTTGGTAAATCTACGTTTGATTAAAAAGCACATAAATTGCTCTCGGAAAACAACATTTATTAATTTTAGCTTCTCAAAATGTCAGGTAATGCTATAAAATTTTTAGTTTCTCTGCATAAAACATATCCTAGTAATCATAAAACATATCCTTGTAATCATAAAACACATTAGAAAGTAATGACATCAGTAAAAAAAAATATTTAAACAACAAGTTTCATCAATCTTGCTTTGATTCGTTCTTGGACATCAGCCGCCGACTTGCTTCTTGGCCTCTGATATAGCCCTCACGTTTTCTCATGTGTATACACCCTGCCTGCTGCCTCTGTGACTTGTTTCACACACCTCTCTATTGACTGAGCATGACAGGGCCACTGTGGAACTTGCATAGGCTTGTCAAAGAACTTCTTTACTTCCGCTGTAGTCAGTTTACATGTCAAAGGAGGTTCAAATACCCCGCAAGACCATCTGTCAGCTCCAACACGGAAGAGAGCACTGGGGTTGATGAAGGTGTCTTTCTGGGACGTACAGAAAGATCTCCAAGTTGTCATCATCTCCACCCCTCATGTCAACAATCTTTTGGACACCAGCTCTCCTCTCCTCACTGTCATCTGAGCCAAGAGTGTCTGGCTTATCATTTCGCTGAATGCATACCATGCTGAGCGCTTGATGGTTGGCAAACAGCATCCACTACAGCCTTCTTTTGCAGCCTACTAGCCGCAGCTGAAACAAGATGTGGCGTGGGCCTTCCACCCAAGAGTGTTTTACTTTGATGTTTGAACCAACAGGGGTAGTACCACCAACAATGTATTCCACTATCAGTCTTAAGTTGTTGAGGGTTTTGCCTTTAAGGCCATGTTTTGAAACCCATATGCGACAAAGCCTGTTTGCTGTTGTCACCACCTTGAATGGCTCACTGGACCAATTTCAAGAAGGGCCAGATCTGTGGGAAGTTCTCCTGTCCTTATGGCCTGTGTGATCCTATACCCGTACGCTTGATCAGTAGAGAGATCCTTTACGACATTGTCACTCAGTGAAGTAAGAGGCTCTCCAATTGAGAGTTTTGGTGAATGAAGGATCAATTTCAAGTTCGGTTGCAGTGTCTAGCATCTTGCCAATGTTACCTGTCCACTTGTTGTTAGACAAGGTCTTCCCATCCAGTGCTGTGATCAAGTGTCGCAGGGTAACTCGTTAGTGTGGAGGGCACAAACCAACCAGATCAGCTTACGGCAAAGCTTGACCTCTTCCCAATGCATGGAACCACCCTCCCAGCCAGTGTTAACATTTGTAGAATCACCTCCAATGGCCTGCAGGCTTTTATCAATGCCCTTCTTCTTCATGAAATCTACAAGATTATCAGCAATAACTTCAGCAGGTTTTTTTCTCGTTGAGCCTTTCTCAGGAGTGAAGTGGTAGAGATATCTTCCACCTGGCTCACTGCACACAGAATAATGCTCTTCTTTGATGATGCTGGGAACTGACGATCTGAATTGTCTGCTTTCAGCATAACTTTAGTTGTATCTTGACGGCCGTCAAAAAAGATGCAGTCAATTTCACTCTTCTTACAAAGATCATCAAATTCCTGATCCAGGGATCTCATAACTTTTTCTTGGGCCCTCTTGACTTTATTGTGATCAACTACAAGTCTCTTGTCTTCTTCAGTGATCAAGCCAGCATCCATAAAGGCAGCAGTGGTGATGGCAGCTGTGGCACGCAAGCCAACACCATATCTGATGCTATGCATAGCAACATTAGGTATTTCTAATGTGTTGTACTCTGGCTTTTTATTGGAAGCTGAAGACGTGCTTGGTATTTCTAATGTCATCTTGAGCATCAGCTATTTGTTCTTCATTTTCATCATCAGAGAAATTATTTCATTTGATGGCATTGAAACATCCTGCTTACTTGTCTGTTATATTCAGCAAGCCTTCTTCTTTCGCCTTCTTGCCGCTTCTGCTTTTTGACTTGTCTGTTGTGCTCAGGTTGATCTGGCAAGCCAATCTGATGTGGTCCAATAGAACCAGACTTGTCTCTCTGACCTTTAATGAAAGCAAGTTCCTTCACAGGGATCTTCATCTCCCTAGGGCATGTACAGTTAATGTGAGTTTCGTTTTTGCAACCACATCTGCAAGGCAGCCAAATTCAGAGCAGAGAACAATTTTACACTTGCAACTGAGGATGTCAAAAAGCTTGTCAAGTTTTGCAATGAAAGCCTCTTTGACATGTAGCTTTCCTCTCCCAAGAGATATGTTTTTGGCCTGCTCCCAGCTCTCTTGGATCTTGTTTAAGATTGTGACTCGTGAATTTACAACGGGGCTACAAAAGAACTGTTTTGCTCGTTCCCACTTTCAAGCACTTTAGGGGAAATGTCCTTTGCAAGACTGGCTGATGGTAGTTTCTCACATCCTCACCACTTTGTTCTCTCAGCAGTAGCCCATATTTCAGAACGTCTCGCAGAGTTGGGAGTTCAGAGGGCAACAACTCTCTACCAGTTCCAATTAGGTTGCTCAATGCTCATATGTGTGATGTCCCCAGTCTTGTCCTCCTTTTAGAGGCCATTGTAGTCAATTCCCACTGGTTAGGATGGTAGCACTGACGGACAAGTAATCTTCAGCACACTGATGAATATGTTTCAACCTGTGAAATAAGCAAAAACAGCAGTGCATTATATATACAGCATATATAATTATTAATATAATACTTATTATATAATTCCACAAAAAAGTAAAAAAAAGTCACTATTTTTATGTAGCTTCTTACCAAGCAAAACTAAATTATATTAAATTAACAAAAATATCTTTAGAATTCCTAAGTCATGCTGCAACTTTTTAGCACCCCTCATATTTGGAATTTGAAAGTTGAAAAATTCGACACACCCTAGTGCTACAGCCCTAAAAAAACTTCAGAACCATGGTTGGTACTTGAGTGAGGATCTTGTAGGATTTGGCTTTTTCTCAAACCTCGTGACTGAAGATGATATGGTTCTAATGCTCCACAACCTTCACCACGCGCCTCCTCGAAAAGTGAGGGCAAGAAAGGTGGACCCCCGAATGTTGCAAAACCCCAATGACTTAAAGATTACCAGTTTTGTCACAACTCAAACACAAGACTTCTTCAAGTGTTTGAAAATAGAAATTCCCAAGAAACTTGAAGACATTGAGGAGCACCGTAATCGGGTCATGGCAGTCAAAGTAATCAACGACTGTGCTGAACGAGGAGTCAAACTGGCTACAGAGTTTAATGAGAAGCTCACAAAGAGTGAGGAAGAGAGACAACTGGCCTTTCAAATCATTGAAAATCAGAGAAAGGAGGTCACTCAACCACTGAAATCCCTATATTCTTAATCAATATATGTCTTAAATAGAATTTAAGTCACTTTGTTTTAAAACATTTTTCGTTCAGTCTTATATTTGCTCTAATTATCCATAAATGTAAAAGAAGTGCCATCTGAGGGGTGCCTTTTTATCATTTAAATAAAATGATATTTTGTCTATTTGTTTTTCTTCCTTTATATAAAAAAATAAAAGTGTGTGCGTTTATCAAAATTCAATTTGAAAAATTACCATATAATCGTGAAACGGTCTAATATATATATATATAAAACCTTACCTTACAACCTTACAAAGGTTTCGCGTGATGATCTCTCATTTCGCGAAGGTCAAGCTTGTCGCCTCACCTCTCGAATTGGCCTGGTGAAGTAGTCAGTTTGATTCTTGCGCTCTCCACCTCACATGGCCAGGTACGCCCGGCTCATCGGGGATTGTTCTGATCCAGGCGTCTAGTCTTGTTTTGAAGATTTCCACTGCAACTCCCTTTGTGTTTCTTATGTCTTTGGGCAACTGATTAAACAGTTTTGGTCCTCTCACTACAAAACTATTTTCTTTCAGGGTTAAGGATGTGCCCTCTCTCGCCTTCAATTTGGGAATACGGCACAGTCTGCCGTTTCTACTGTCCACCGTTGTTTGGGGAGTTATAGGGTTCTGAGTAAGATTAGGGACTAGTTTCTCCATTATTTTCCAAGTGTAAATAATGGTGTATCTCTCTCTTCTCCTTTCCAGTGAATATAGATTTAATTCGCTTAACCAGTAATTTAGTTCTTTGCACCCATTGATCTTAGCTCTGAAGTTTCTCTGGATCCCTTCCAGCTGTCTAAGTTTTTCTTTTTTATATGGGGATGTTAGGACCGAGCAGTATTCCAATTTGGGTATTATCAGGGTTTTCAGTAGAGGAATCATTACATTCCTATCCCTTCGTTTAAAGGTTCTCAATATCTGTCCCGTTATTCTCTTTGCTCTGTTTACTGCTATCTTATTTTGTGTCTCAAATTTCGCATCATCCGTCATTACAACCCTAAATCTTTTGTTCTGGGATTTCTCTGAATTTCCTGTCCATTTGGGGTATAATATTCCATGGATTTTAGGTCTTCTCTTTTTCCGTACCGTAATAGCTGAAATTTCTCGGTGTTAAACTTCATATTGTTGTCTTCCGTCCACTTGTAGATTCTGTTTATGCCGGTTTGTAGGGATCTTATGTCTTCTGGGTTTCTTATTTTTCTACTGATCTTTGTGTCATCCGCAAAGGATGTTACTATGCTGTCTCTGGTAACTTCCTCATCTATGTCAGTTAGCATGATTATGAAGAGCACTCTAATACTGTTCCTTGTGGTACTGAGCTCAGGACCTCTGATTCTGATGAAGATACTCCTTGTACTGTCTGTAACGACTTGCCGCCGCTCACTAAGGAAATTATATATCCATTTCCCTACTTTTCCTGTTATTCCCATATATTTCAGTTTATGTATTATGATTCCGTGGTCACACTTGTCAAACGCTTTAGCAAAGTCTGTGTATAGTACATCATAGTTTTCATTACTTTCCAGTGAATCAATAATGTTGTTGTAGTGTTCCATTAGTTGTGATAGGCATGATCTGCTTGACCGAAACCCGTGTTGGTTATCATTGAATTTTTTCTGCGTTTCTAAAAACTCATAGATTTTCTGTCTAACTATTCTTTCAAATATTTTAGTGAGATGAGATGTAAGCGATACTGGCCTATAGATTTTGGCCTCGGATCGATCTCCTTTATATATTGGAACTATGTTCGCGCTCTTCAGGATGCCCGGTATTTCTCCCGTGTCTAGTGATCGTCTCCATATCCAGTATAGGGGCTCAGCAATTGCATTCTTGCAGTTTTTGATCAGTGTGGCATTCCATTTATCCGGTCCTGCCGCTGAGTGTGTTTTTAGTTTCCTTATGGCTTGTGTAATATCGTCCGTCGTAAAGTCCAAATCCTTTATACTTTCCCCTTGTGGTTCTTCTTCAAAGAACGCGTTTCTATCGCATATCAATTTGTCAGTTTTTGGGATACTGAAAGATGATTCGTATTGAGCTCTTAATATTTCAGATACTTCTGTTAGATCATCCGATAAAGCACTGTTCTCACTTTTTTAAAGGTCCGATAGTCGCATGGTTTTTCGACTTTCTTTTTGCAAAATTATAGAAGTACTTTGAGTTAGCCTTTATCGCTTCTATAGCGTCGTCTTCTTTTTTTTCTGTATGCTTCTCGATTAGTTCCTGTATGACGACATCGATACTTTGCAGTTTATCATTTAATATTTTTCTGATGTTGTTATCTTTACAATTACTTAGTTTTGCAGTCACTCTTTTTCACTTTCGAAACAGTGCTCTCTTTTGTCTTTCGAACCTGCTTCTCTTTCCTCTTTGTTGTATCTTTGGGACATGTTTTTCCACAATTTCTAACGTCTTCTCCTCTAACGTCATTAGCATCTCCTCTGTTGTCTTGGCCTCGAAAATGGTTTTCCAATGTATTACTTCCATGCTGGCTGTCACGTCTTCCCAGTTTATAGTTTTGGAATGAAAATTAAAAATTTCGAATTTGCTTTTTTCTGTTGTGCGTGTTCTTTCCTTTCCTGTTGTCTTTATATTAGTTATTATTTCAATGATGTTGTGGTCCGATATCATAGTTGGGGATATTTCTACCTTCTGAATTAGATTGGCAATTTTTTAGCTTTAGATTTTATTTTTAGGAAAGCGTTCAATTTTTCTAAAGGATTTTGTTTCTAAAGTTCATTTCTTTTAAAGTTAATTTCTTCTAAAATGAATTGGAATACAAGATTGACCTTTATGGTTTCTTAAACCAGCAGAATATTCCCTCTTTGCCCAATGTTAAAAAGTGGATAAATGTATAAATATGTGCAATTATTAAATAAAATTTGTAAAACATTAAGGGTAAACAATTAGTGTATAATTATTAAATTATTAAATTTAAGCGTAAACAATTAAAAATAAATTAATAAAAGTGTAAACAATTAGTAAATAAAGTGCAATTATTAATTAAAATTTGTAAACAATTACGTGTATACAATTGTTGTATAAATATGTGCAATTATTATTATTATTATTGAATAAAGTTATAATATATGTATAGTTTTAGTCCTAATAATTAATATGAGTTAACAGAACTAAACAATAAAAGGAGGAAAGTCAATATAAAATAGTCTCTCTAAAAGACAACCTGCTTTTAGAGATCAATGAGACCTGTCCAGAAGCTGGTCTCTTACGACAGGTTTCAATGTACAGTATATTAGTTTTTATTATTACTTGTTTCAGTAGGTGTCTTTTTTATTTGTATTTTCGTCATACTTTTAAGTTTTTTTAAATTTATTATTGTTTGATTTATCTTATTGTTTATTACCGTCAACAATATTGTACTATTTTATGGGATTTATATCCTGCCAATATGGCTTGTCATATATATATATTAGGGTGGCCCTTATATAAGGCAAAAATAATGTTTGAACATTTTTATGATCGCAACCTTCAAAGTAGTTCGAGTTGGTGTAAATACACTGCATATAAATTTTGAAACATTTATTCCAACATTTTGAGGTAGCTCAAGCAACATGAAGTTTTAACATATTGAATAATATATAACTATAATGAATGCACATGAAAAACGAAACTTATACAGCCATAGAAAGAGTTTTCTCAAGCTATCTGGGAAGAAACGGCGATGTTCATTGACAACTTGTAGAAGAAACTGTAACTGTTCTACATCCTTCGTAAGATGACTGCTGTATTTTTGAATGAGAGCAACCGCTCTCTCTGCATAGTCATTCACAACGTTGATTGCTCTCGCCTTCTCTTTCGCTCGTTTGTACTCCTCCAGTTCGCTCCAGGTTGTTGGATCTTCCTTGAGAAAGTGTCCCGATAGATTAAACTTTGTGAATAGAGTGCGGTATCTGTTTGTGACGAAATCCTGTAGTGACTTATCTCCGAAAGTTTCAGATCAACTTGAACTTTTTTGGGGGGGGGGCTTCATCGTCCTCCGCACTACTGTTAGCATTCAGCGCGTGAATCATCTGAATCTTTGTCGAAGCCGAGGTCTTGTCATCAGAAAAGGCCAGAGCAACCAATTCTTCCGAAAGGTATCAGAGATGGCTGAACATATCATTTTGGCCGAGGCGACTTGTGAAGTGCCTGGATGTATTGACGAGTAACCTAGTAAATCTTGGATGAACTGAAGATCATTTGCTGGAGCACAGGGTGCGCTGGGACAAGTGATCCAGGCTTTAATGTAGAGATGTACTGCAAAAAGGCAGATATCTCATAGACCCTTCTCCTCGCGAGAAGAGAGGTAGAACTGGTCACGAAACATCCATACTTTCAGACTTTAGATGACTTTTGACATCCAACGGGCATGGTGCATGGACCCTGGAGTCAAAAAACGGGTGCCTTTTGCTGGCACTGCTTCGAAGAAGATGCTTGCCAGCTCCAGCAGCTCTCTATAATCGTCTCTCGGTTGAGCTTCAGAAAGCTGTGAGTTGATGAATATCAAAAGCTCCTCTTTCTCCTCTGAGAGATTGGCATATGAAGGGATCGGTGAAACCGTTCTGGAAATTTTGTTTGTCAAGACGTTGCCACTTAGCTGCAAATCGTTTGAAGAGGGGTACTTCAGGCGCACTCGATTCTCCCATACAACGTTTGAAAATCGCTGCTATTACAAGCTCGTAAATATGGTGACGGCAGGCGAAGAAGAGAAGGTTGCGTCCGAAATTCTGCTCAATCAAGATACAAGCGCCATTTATTCTTCCTGTGTTCGAGCTAGTTGTGTCGAAACTCATACCTTGAACCTTTTCTTCTATTCCCCACTCTCTGAGTGCATTACAGACTGCAGTAGATTGAGCTTGTCCAGTTGCAGAAGGTAGTATCGCCACTGTTAGTAATTGAGAGATAGCGCTTCCTGAGATGAGAACTGGCAGACGATCAGAATACTCTTTTCCAGTAATATTGGGCAGTATTTTTCCGTCCCAGTGCACTACGAGAGGATCTTCCGCCTGAAAAGTTTCTCTGAGTAGATGAAACATTGTCTCTCGGTGTTGTTGACGAGAACGCTGAATTGTCTGCCGGTTGGGTACCAAATCTGTGACATCATGGCCCAGGCTCTTAGCTGTTTCAATCATTACCATTGTTGCCTTTCTGTCAGAGAGTTTGGTACGGTCGAGAACAGCAGATAAGGTTGAGGTAATGACCATCTTTCGACCACGCTGACGAGGCTGATCGCTTGTGCTAGGTCCTGGCTCAGCAGTTCACTCAGGCTCTTCGGATTTGACTTCAAGATCTGATTCACTGATTGATGAAGCCTTCATTACTTTAGTAGCCGCCTTCTTCTGTGGAAGGAAAAGAAGGACCAGATTAGTTTTGTGCTTTTATGAAGTAAAATCAGCAGTAAATAAATGTATAGAACCATGAAAATAATGTGTATATATAGAACAGAATAATATAGAACAGAACAGAAAAGAGTAGAATGATGTATATACAGTATAGTAAAATATATAGAACCAAGTAAATAATAAATGACAGCATTAGATTTTATATAAAGCTAAGCATTAACCCTTGAAGTTTCACGTGTGCGTCTTTGATCCTCTTCCATTTTTCTCTTAGCAGCTCTCTGTTCTTTCTTGTGCAGGCTGACATCAAACCCAATCATGCAGCCGCGTCACCCCTTTTCTCTTTGAGCTATCAAAATATCAAAAATTCACAATCCTTGGGGATAGTAATCCTCTTTAAGGCGTCCGCATGTGCAATGTCGAAGATATCATCGAGCGCACTAATAAACTTCTCTTCATTAGACTTCTGAGTAGCTGATGTTCGTCCCTTATTCTTCTACAGTAGCCCCCAGTTGTTCTCCTCTGCGCACTTCACACACAGGGGAAACATGAGCTTGTGGTCTATAACGACAGGTAAGATTGGCATCCATAAGTCGCGAGGGGGGAGGACGTCTACGAAAGAAAGACCAAAAGAGCTCTCGTTCAAATTTGCTGAGAACTCGTCGATGGTGGGCAGAGCGGGATCCACCAGTTTTTCAGGTGCTCCTACGAGGTATGGACTGTTCTTCATCACGTAAGGGTATAAAGAACAGAAGTCGTAGTAATGGAGTTTCACGCTCCCCGCAGGTGGAAAGTATATTTTGAAGGGATTTGTACGCCCACTGAACAAGCTATCGTTTGATGGTGTTTATTTCTTCGCCGTACTGCCCATCTGTTTCCATCCGTGCATCATATTCATGCTCCCACAAGACCTTGTGAGTGAACTGAGAACCTATAAGTTGATCCAGGATGCGGATCCATGCAAGACTGTCGGCACAAGATCTACCATAGATATCTCCTACGATTTCATACTCAGGACGTGGGCAAACATGTCAACAATACCCGTTCAAGGAGAACGCTGTCTTTTCACCAGTGACACGGTCTTCGCTTAGACCATCCACCCTAAAACACGACCACTGACCTTGATGGGGACATCCCCTGTGTTGCGGGTATGTTTTTTGTATACACAGGTCTGTTGCTGTAGGTGTATGAGCCAGTAAGTAGCCTCATGCCCAAAACTGCGGGGATTATTTCTGGAAATGACGGCCAGTGTGTCTTTAGGCATGAAAATGTTCTTGAACACCGTAAAGTACAATAAGGCGATAGTGGTTGCGACTTGCAGCGGATCACAGTTGAACCGGTTTATGTACATCCTTCTAAAGGCCTGGAAACATACTCTAAGCACGCGCACATCATTCACACAATAACGCTCACATTCGTCCGCTATATAATATGGAAATTCTTCATTAAAACTGTTGTAGTAGCGGTTAAAATCTTCACGCTCACTATCACTCATGTTTCCATAGTTAAAGTAATGTTGGGGAGGTAGTCTTACGTAATTTAAAGTGTCGCTAGTGAGGAAAGTGTGTAGGAAATAACCTTTTAAACTTCGGTGGCTAAGCCCATTACCTTGCGAGCTTGGCTAATTTACAAGGTGTGAAAAATAAAGTGTCTTTAAACTGTACATTACCTCTTATTTGCATCTGTATAAGTTTGTTTCCTCCTTTCAAGGAATCGCCTGTAAATATCTCCGATGACTCGTGTTCAAGTAGTTCCTTATAAAGGAATTGTTTGTCAAATTTTGCGCCGTTATGGGCAAGAATAAACACAGTAATTGTTTTGAACTTGTCCGGTAACTTGACAATATAGGACACAAAGAGTTTCACGGAGTTTTCGTGTGCGATCGTTTTAAAAACGTTTGTTCGTTTGCCACATTTGTGACACGCATCACACTCGACTTCCATGCATTCATCGCAGATAGTCTGGATTACAAGTAGATGTGGGATAGCCTCTTTGGTTTTAGCAGCCGTATATGTTTCTATATCGTAGTACGCAGTTATACAAGGTCTATTTTTAGGCTTAGCATCTTTCACATAGCATATGTGCTTTATACCATCTGCCTTATATTTCTGCCTTATATGTGAATTTCATCATATTTATGCATGAATTTCCCCAATTATCATCATATGAAACATACCACATTCACAGATTCTCATTTTCCTGAACGTACCAATTGACTTATGGAACTCAAAGCATTTATTATTGAAAAATGTGCGTCTACACACATTACATTCACTCCTCTGAGCTTCAACTACACGATTTTCACATTTGGAGTTTTTACACTGCTCAAATACCATGTGGCAATCTTTACAATGTCTCACTATATCATCCGCAAACTCGAGACATCCCTTACACAAATCATGACGCCTTCCATATTTTCGACTTTTATCATAACTCGCGTAAAGGTCCCTTATATTACGGATGGGGAGATACGTTGTGCCTGACAGCCCTAAAATAAGTAGGGGCCTTGTACGCTCTCACATTGCTTTTAAAAACATACACAGTCGTACGACGGTCATCCATTTCAAATACGACTATACGAATATTCATTTCCTGCTCCATCCTTCTCAACTCTTGAAGACCCATATTACAGTCAAACTCAAGCTTGCAATCTGAAGCCAGTTTACGGGCATGCTGCACAACCGTCGGCAGCCAAATTTTTCTGGCCCCCTTATTTAGTACAATAAACATATGAGCTAAGGCTACTGCTATAAAGCCGCAACCACGATCGGTGTTTATATGCCGTCTGTAAATGGCCTGAGAATTGAAGTTAAGAGTATAAGGTGTGGCCGTATGACCCGCAACACGTAATACCCGGTCAATATCTATCGTGAAGCTGTCCATTATGAAGGTTGTACTACTTTGAGAGGCCTGCATTATACGCCCCAAAATATATTCTATATCTACAGCAGCCAAGCGCCTGTATGATATTATTACCCAAAAATCATATACATCCCCGTTATCTGACTCGAATCCGAAGGACAGCCTCGTCCTAACTTCACATCCATCGCTGTTCTGAAGGGCAAACTCCACAATACGCTCAACTACGCGTCGTAGTTCGTGCTTGGCACCATTGCTATACATGGCGCCAGGGTCAACCCTGACTACGTACCGATTTCTACTCAGAGCTGGGGTGGGGGTGGCAGTGCGCACCAGCTTGAATGTTATACCATCCTCTACAGAACAAGAAGCTGCTGCTGTGGAGGGTACTTCAGGAATTGAACAGGGAAAATGGGGGTACATTTTTATTTGAGGAATGAGCTAGTGTAGGGGATGTATCGTAAGACGTAGAGGGTTGGGGCTCTATAACTGGGGGTCTAACAACCGGTGCACTCCTGACATGCTTTATACCTGACGTGGAAGGCGAATCATCATCATGCCTCCGCTTTTAATTGTCGCGTGGTGGCGCTAGAACTGGCTTTGGTGGGGGTTCGCTATCGGGGGTGAAGCCCGTAGCCACAACTACACTGCATCGGAATAGTCTGTAATATCGATGATGGGGACATGATGCTGTACCTTATCCTCATTCACGGTTCTGAGGAAGAAGAGGCAAAAACAAGACTAGAATATAAGGAGCATCACTTAAATTTTACTATATTTTGTAAATGTTACACTTAGCAGTGTGACGTGTTAGAGATGGATTCCGTAGAAAAATTCAGTTCACAAGCCCATCCACATGTATTATAGCTGGCCCTACAGGATGTGGTAAAAGTGTGTTAATGCTTAAAATCATTAAAGATAAGGGGGAGAGGTTCTCAAAATTTGTGCATAAAATTATATGGTGCTATTCGACATACTAGTCAGTATTCAACGAGTACCAAGATGACATTTTGTTCCACAGAGGTGTATATGACGTTAATTCGTTAAAGGGAAATGAACATTAGTCATTGTAATTGACGATCTCATGTTAGAAATGGAATTGCCGAGACATTTACAGTGTTCTCCCACCATCTTAACATAAACGTATTCTTCATCAACCTGAATCTATTTTTTCAAAAATAGATACATGCGCGATGTGTCGTTAAATACACAATATCTAGTCTTATTCGCGCAAAGTAGTGACGTGTCGTAGGATTTTTTAGACCAACGTTGCGGATATTTGCTTTGTGACTTTTAACCGCGAAACACGTTTAGGGTACTTCTAAGAACGAATATATTCCAAAACGAACCTGAAACGGTGCATATTCCAGAATGACAAAGAGGCTAAAGAAATACCATGAATTAATAAAAATATATCATTGACTGCACGGGAAATGCAACAGAGGTTTCTTAAAAATATTGACTCCGACTTTTTAAAATGCATCTGTGAAATCTGTCATAACGTTATAAAATGTAATGTACTAATAAAACCCCCTCAGAAGGCTCGCCTACGCCGTTACAAGAACATAATACGCACACTAGCTCGTAAAAGTCAAACTGTGAAGAAAAAACGAATTATTGTACAAAAATGGGGTTCATTCCTCCCCATCTTATTTTCAGTTTTGGGGCCTTTACTGACTAAACTAATAAAATGAAGAAAGTAGTCGTGATTGTACGAGGTGGGTGTATGCTTCACTGTAAAGCTCAAAGAGTTCAAATACGGTTCTAGAACCCCGTAAAAGCAGGCTTAAAACACTGGAAAGCGAATTGTTAGACCTACTAAACAGTGAAAAGTCGCCTGATGAGAAAAGAATCTTATGAAGAAGCTTTGCAGAAATTATGAACCCGACAGAGGTCCCGTATTATTAGACACAGCGCAGTCGACCCTGAACATGGGGGCCTAGGACCTGGGATCGCTGCTAGAGATGACCAGTCGAAGAATAATGGATCGACCCCACAACATATCGAGCATGTATTTAAAAGCAGTCTCCAACATACATTGAGGAATAAAGGCTTAAGTCTGTATAAGCTATTGAGTGAGGACCCCATTATAATACAGTGGACCGATACAGGTGAGGTCATTGTTGAAGGATCAAAGGTACCGGATTCGAATATCGTGGACATCGTCCATGACCTGGTGAGAAAGTGGGATAGGCCATCACCATCAGGACTACAACAAATTAATGTTCCCAAAACATTGATAGGAAATCTGAACAGGTTAAAAGTCTTGGAGCAAGCCTCGCATGTGCCACAACTGAGCACGCCATCACCCCCACCGGTGGCATCTCTGAAGAAGAGAAAGAAGCGACTAAACAACAACGGACGACCCTCCCCGCGTGCCTCTGAAATACACAAATGGCTAACATAGTAAGAAAACGTTATTATGGCATTTCTAGCCCAACCTCCTACGGTGGCGTTGATAGATTGTACAGAGGTGTTTACAGTGAGAGTAGGGAAAAAAGATGTTGAGAGGTTTTTGCGGGAGCAGGATGCTTATACACTTCATTAGCCGGTAAGTAAAAGGTTTAAAATAACGAAGACAACAGCGGCCTCGATTGACTCTATTTGATAAGCGGATTTAACAGACATGCAAAGATACTCAATGTATAATGGTGGCTACCGCTACATCCTATTCATAATAGATGTATTCTCTAGATATCTGTGGCTGATTCCCCTGAAAAATAAATCGCCTGAATCAGATGCTAAAGCCACCAAAACGTTGATGTTGAAAGAAAACAGGATTCCAGGCTATTTCTGTACAGACATGGGGGAAAAAATTTATCGGTCGAGTTTTTCATAGCATGTTGAAAGAGTTTACTATCAGTTACTACACTAGCAGTTCTATACATGAGGCCTCTTTAGCTAAAAGAGTTCAACGTACCATAAAGGAAGGCATGCATCGCTATTTTACACATAAAAACACATACAGATAAATAGACATTCTGGATTCGCTGGCTTCATCCTACAACCGTTCACACCACCGTGCGATTGGGACAACACCTAACTAAATTTTAGAAAGAGGCACGCACACAGAGCGTGAGGTGAGAAAAGACACTCGTAGAGTGCCACTACACTCTGCGCGTTTCAAAATCACTGATTATGTAAGGCTGTCGCATTCGAATAATAAATTCGCGAAGGGATATGAGAAACGTGGGATACGTGAGATTTTTAAAGTTAGAGCTATGAGACCTAAAGACGAGATAATGCTGTATTAAGTTGAAGATTTGAATGGGGAAGAAATTTCAGGAGGATTTTACCGCAAGGAGCTGCAGAAAGTGACATTTAATTTAGGAAAAAATGTGTTTAAAATTTTAAAAATTTTAGGTAGCAAAGGATCAGGGAAGAGAAAAATGTACCTGATGAAATGGCTAGAGTACCTAGAGAGCTTCAACACCTACATAAAAGTTGATGCAATAATGTAGCTTAAATAGTATGCAACATGGATCCTAACCACTTCTATGTCACACTCCCGTCCTCTTCCTCTCTCTGTACATCCTACCAACATTCTTGCCAACTTTATAACAGAACTCCACGGTCCCATCGAATTGGGTCGTGATTCGTATGAGGTTGGAATATGCGAGATTCAATTGGCTACCAAGTTTTTAAGTATTGAAACCAAAGAATCCGTTTTTAAGGTTCTTAGAGACCGTGATGAGTGTGAAAAGGCAGGTGTAACTCGGGACGAGACCATGCGTGCCGCCCAGAGGGGGAAGGCACAGTATTACACTGCAGTAGTAACACTAGCCCAGCTCATTATGGTGCGGCCAAGGATGTTGTGAGAGACATAAACGGTAGTTTGAAAAGCTCAAATCCTACGGATGATTTGGTATGCGAAATCATGAACAAAGATACACCTGCACATACTCACCCAAAAATCAGTCTAACAGAAATATTAAAACAAAGGACTGTTCAAAATTATAACCTAGGGCCGATATGGAGCAGCCCTCCAAAGAGATGCCTTTCATGAAGCACAACATGACTTGTGCAGCCTAATGTATCAGCTAAAATTGGACAAATTAAACGATGGCTATCCTTCCCCAGACATGTGCTATATTTACAGAAATATCGTGCAGCATCAGTTTGTCGGGGATACCAGGGCGCGTCTGCTGCATCGCTCACATCCCCAATCAGAGAGGAAGGAGCCTGAGCATTACATATGACAAGCCCCATTATGTCAATATCGCAACTTATCTATTAACTAATATCTCAATATATATAAGAACGATTGAGGGGAAAAGATTTCCATTCGGTGACTGAAGCTTAACAGTGAAGCTGCACTTTCGTCGCACTGTGGTATAATGACCCGAAGGCCTTTCGCACTTTATCGATGGGGTGAGATACCATCGCAGGAGAGGGCTCGGATCCATTTCTTCAACCATACTGCGTACGGCTGTCCCCTTGCTGAAAATGGGTGCCAGATATCTCAGAAGTAAAGCGTTACAATCAGGTCTTAACACGGTAGAAAACATAATGGCGGGGCTAGGCCTATAAAAGCTCTAAAAAAAGCCCTTGAAGCGTACTCGGGACGAAATCATCAACGATGCAAAGAGAAAAGTGCGCGTTGGTGGGAAAAAGAGGTCTGCCCGGAAGAAGAATCACAGGCTGTTTGCTAGTTGCCAAGAAAAGTGCCACTATTTCTGACTCGTAATGGCACGCTTCATCCATCTGTGTAGTTCACAATGCTGTAAATTGGAGGTATCCCTCTTTGACATGCCCCAACTCAAGTTTCTATTGAACACAGTGACTTTATTACAATTAACCCGTTAAACAACATTAACTCCCCAAGTGCTCCTATAGAATTCGTGATCCCCAGCTCAGGCCCTTACTTTTATGATTCAAGCTGTGTGCACATGTGCCCTAAAATACGTATAGCACATTCGGATGGAACGGATTGCGAAGACAAATACGTATTTCCAGAAACAAACTTTCTATACTCCATATTCAGCCATTGTGATGTGTATTTAAATCAGGTCAACATCTCGGCAAGAACGAGCTACTATCACCTACTAGCCTATCTGAATAATGTCCTCAACTTTTCAAAAGAAGCGAAGGACACTTTTTTAAATCCCGAGGGCTATTATCAAGCAAAAGATGAAAGCAGTATAAAGGACAAACTTAAAAATTCTAAAAAGAAGATATATGAATGCTTCGGACGCCTGCACACAGACTTCACATTCCAGGGGAAGCTGCTTGTGAATGGGGTCGATATGAAAATAAAGCTCACTCGTACGAATCTTGAGATCTGTTTAAATCTGGGGGCTGACCAAGGAGAGAGCGCAAAGCCCGTGGTGATTCATGTTATGGAAAAATATCTTCGCATGCGCCGAGTGAAATTAAGTCTGCTAAACTACTCGAAATTGAAAAAATTACTAAACGCCACAGTAAAATACCCAATTAACAGAGTACAGATCAAACTATAGACGGTGCCAGCAGGGCTGGAATCGAAGCAGATAGGAAATGTCGCCGTTCGATCTCTACCTAAAAGGTTATTAATTGGAATACAGGAACACGCTTCTGTGAATGGAAAATATAAAAAGAACGCCTTTAATTTCGAAAATTTCGGTCTTAAAAATATAACCCTATACGTCAATGGAGTCGCCTTAGGGCGAGTAGTGAGGAAATAAGCTGGTATAAATGTAAAATCATAACATTAATATCTTCAGGTGCCACAATGACCTTCAATATTGAAAAAATTGAAAAAAGCAGATTTTAACCAATAATTACAGAAGAGTCCACGATGCACAATAGACAAGAATTTATTCACACTTGTATAAAAATAGCTCAGTCAACCTTTAAAAAAAGTTTCTATTCTCTAAAAACAGTTTTCTATAGTCAGCTCACTCAGCTGTCACGTGAGTACCTCGGTTCAGTGTAGCTGTCGCTCTCGTAGCAGGTGGGTGTTCTGTTGTTGGCGTTACTCAGATAGTCTAAACTATATTCCTTATATATTTTGCATTTCTGTATTGTGTTGCCCTAAGTTTGCCATGTACTATTAACTGAAATTAACGTATAATTGATATTAGCTCTTTCTTTTTCAGATTTCTATACTTTCAAAATGTCTCGAGTTTGTGCAAAATCAACCAGGGCCTCAACTGAGTGCCCCATGTTTGGTATGGGGGAAGATTTGTGGCACAGGAATCTTCCTACATACGAAGGAGTTTTTAAATATTACTTGTTTGTAAGAAACGATTTGAAACAGAATACTAATAAAGATCCTTCAATATCTCAAATATTAGAACAAGTTGTTGATAAATTGAAAACAATTTGGGAAAGTGCTTCCGTCCCAATTCTGTCAGACAGGCGAATTGAAACAATGTTCAGAAGCTACCACGAAAAGTATCGTGTCATTATGAAGCCATACCAAAGCAGAAAAAATTCTGAAGCTTACAAAGCAAAGATTGATATGTTCAAAAAAGAAGCACACACGAAACTTTTTGACATTGCAGCGTGCAAGTGCAAAGTACTAACACAATGTTCTTGTCCCAAAGAAAAAACGGTTCCAAAGGAAGAAGTGACGTTCCTCTTAGATCAAAGGAGTGAAAGAAAACTGTTATTGATAGAGTAGATATTACACTCTCAAAGAAAAAAGCATCTACGTTGCTAAGAAAGCAAAAAGAAGCTGTGAGGCTCACCAAAGAATCTTCACAGGAGAAATTGCAGGATACAAATGTTGAATTATCATCATCGACATCAAATAGTGAAAGTGAATCTGGCGAAATATCAGACGATACATTTCCAGAGCCAGTTAGCTCGAAGAGAAAGCTCGAACAACCTGAAGAACAATTATTCAAGAAAAGGAAAACTACAAATCTACCTTCAGTGGCTACTGCTTGTGACAGGACAGCAGTTTCAGATCGAGCTGCAGCATTCATTGTTAGTGCAGTATTGCAAGATATTGGAGAAGTTTCTATTGACAATACATCTGAAGTAGTGGATAGGAGTAAAACCAGAAGAGAAAGACAAAAGAAGAGATCAGAAATTATGAAAGATCAAAATCAGGTCCCAATCAGAGGAATCTATTTTGATGGTCGAAAAGATTCTACACTCTTCCAAGAAAAAAAAGAGTCCAAAGTATATCAGAAGAAGGTAACAGAAGAACATATCACTTTAGTGAGAGAACCTGGTTCAGATTATTTGGGCCATTATTCTGTGAATTCTGGATCAGCTGAAGAAATATGTAAAGGAATGTTTGAGTATATGGAAATAATGACATGAACCTGGAAAACCTTGTTGCCATTGGATGCGATGGTGCAGCAGTCAACACTGGAGAAAAGGGAGGCGTTATAAGGCTTATAGAATTGAAGCTGAAGAAGCCAGTTCAACATTTAGTGTGCCAGCTCCATGCCAATGAATTGCCATTACGCCATTTAGTTGCAAAGCTGGATGGAAAAACATCTGGCCCCCGCGGATTCACCGGTCCTATTGGCAGGGAATTAGAGAACTGTGAGAGTCTTCCTATTGTCGAGTTTGAAAGGATTGATGCTGAGGAACCAACTGTAGACTGTGAAGATCTTAGCACCGACCAAAAATATCTAATTGATATTCATGAGGCCATAACAAAGGGATATTGCTCTCCAGATCTTGCTCATCGTAGTCCAGGCAAAATGGCACATTCACGATGGCTGACTACAGCAAATCGTTTGCTTCGTCTATACGTTTCAACTGTAAGTCCATCTGAGAACCTCATGAACATTGCTTCTTTTATAATGAAGGTCTACATCCCAATGTGGTTTTCTATTAAGCAAAGTACGTCTTTTGTCAATGGCTCAAAACATGTTTTCAAAACTATTGAACTAACAAGAACACTGAATGACGAAGTAAAGGATATTGTAAACCCTGTCATACAAAGAAATGCATTTTTTGCAAATCCAGAAAATATTCTAGCATCAATGATTCATGATGACCGCAGCGCCATAAGAGAATTAGCGTGGAGGCGAATAAAGAAAGCAAGGCAAACAAACAAGGAAAAAGTTGTGAGGCGTTTCACACTACCTGTTATTCAATTTGAAGCTACTGATTATACTGATTTAATTAATTGGCAAAAATGCATTGTCACTGAACCACCTGTGACAAGACACCTGACAGAAAATGAGATTGAAGAATTCATAGAAAACAAGAGTACCCCTCCATTCGAGAAATTCCCTTGTCATACACAAGTAGTAGAAAGAATGGTAAAATTAGTGACTGAAGCATCATCAAAAGTATTTGGATTGAACGCGCGAGATGGCTTCATAAGATCAACACTTCAGTCACGTAAAAAAATGCCATCATTCGAAAGTAAAGCTGAATATAAAGTTTAAATAAAACGTTAATAGAAAAAAACATGCGCAAGGATGGGTGGTTGGGAGGGCATGGGTGGAGCTCGACACGCAGCCACCTCCTCGTGGTGAGTTCTGGATTATTTAGATCATTAATCAAAAGAACATTGATCTAAATAAACTAAGAGCTGCGTAATTCAGTAACTATTTTAGTAATTGGAACACTTAATATATAATAATAACAAGTAAGTTTCAGTTATTGTACTAATGCAGAATATAAGAAAATCATTATATTTCACTTTTTTCGACGGCTTTGTGGCACCTGAAGTTATAATTTCGCAGGACTAATATTTATGCACAGTCATTATCTATAGCACCCACATATTGTCCGCACTAGCCATATTTGAATTTCGAAAAAAGGTTTAAAAACCTCATTTTCGATCCGCCCTAGTGTATAGTAATCTTGCACATATTGCTGGTACTTGCAATGAGCTAGGAATTGGCATAACACAGACGGAATTCATCGAGCAAGTTAACCTTTACCCGTTTGATATCACTCCGAATTTATCTGCTATGTAAACACGCACTTAAGTCCACAGCAGAGTGGAAACATCTCAGTCAGATTGGAAATTGCCAAGCCTCAAGTCGCGCCTATTAGTGTACCTCGAATCACAAGCCCTAATAGAGATCGATAGGTTTAGAGACTTTTAAAATGGATGCGAACACACTGCAGAGAGTAATAAATAGTGACCGAATCACACGCTCCAAATTTATCGGTGTGTTTGCGAAGAAAGAAACGCCGATGCTTCCAGCTACGAGACATTGCGGCGTTCTTATTCTAAATGCGGATGTTAGCGGAGGAGAAGGGCTTCATTGGAGCGCGGTCTATTTTAAAAATAGGGATTGAATGTACTATCTTAACTCGCTGGAGGGTCATCCTTGGAATGACGCTACTATTGTAAAATTTCTCGAGTAATTGCACATTCCTCAAATTGTCTGGAGTCCTTAACAATTACAGGGGTACTATAGCAATACTACAGGGATGTACTGCCTTTCATTTCTCTTGCATAGTGAGCATGGGAACGAATTTACAAATTTTTTAAAATTATTTGATCTCTGTGACTGCGCAAAATAACGTTCTGGTATGCAGCCAGATAAAAAATCGGTTCCCGTTTGTACGCACTGAGTGTATTGTGTGAAGTTTTATGCGTATATATATATATATATATATAAATGTAACGAGTAATTTCAACAATATTGTGTAGAATATAAAATGTCCCCAATAAAGTTAGTTTGTGTAGCGTTTAAGGACGAGTCTTATGCTCTGTAGCTTATTTAAAATGTAATGGATGCTACTTTTGTAACTATTTTAAGTTCGATATAATGTATAAAATTTGATGCCAGTATCACTCCTATATGTGTGAGAAATATTGAAGGACATATTACGTAAAATTGTCTTGTATACAGTAAGCGCTATTATGTACTATTTTATAAAACATTCCTCTTGGCTCTATCACTTAATAAATTGTTGAAGATACATGGCTTCTTCTTTCCCGACACAAACACACACACACACACACACAAAAAGAAAAACTCGCATCACTTTGTCGATGATACGACAAACGCTGGTCTGACTGAACAGTAAAACTTGTGCATCCGTCCCCAAATTCACGTCCACGAACGATTTGAGTTTCTTCAAAACTCACAAAAGTTTCTACAAAACGATCGAGTTCTACATCGGTCCGTTAAGAAAAAAAGCCGACCGTTGTAGACATAAATTTTAAAATACATTTTTGCCTGTTCATGCATTTTTCTGAAGAAAGTCTGCAGGCATATGGATTATTATGTAATTAATACGTAAAAGTAGAAATATGAATCCCCTTTAAGAGAAAATGCCGAATAACTTTTAAATGAGACATTGCGGAGCGTTTATTCTAAATACAGTTGACAATTACTTTACTTTACAGAGTCAGAAGTACTTTTATCCTACCTGGACATAATACGCATCGCCTGCCATCACCGAGTCTCGAACCCGGGACCGCTGGAAATCCCTGCCTTTAAAGTTTGCAGTAATTCATTCTTGGTACGAGTCAAAATATGGATAAATTATAGATTTTTAAAAAAATAATTAACACTTGCAGAATATTCTTGATTAATATAATGTAAGTCCGTATTAATCACTGAGATGAATCATACATTATATATAATAAAATATATATATATATATATATATATATATATATATAAATAAATATATATACCAATATAAATATATATATACTAAATTGGTATATATATATATATACCAAGAACGGAAATCTGATTAAATCACATTTTACAAATTAGTGTTTAAATTATTATGTAATTATTAATTATTTGTACTCACATTTCAATTGTGGTGCGTTCCACTCGATCATTCTGTTCGGAATCACAAATGTCTGCGATGGCCTGTGCTGAAAGTAATTTGTTGTGGTCGGCGGCTGCGGAGATCAGCCTAGTGGGTTCAGCCCTGAAGGAAGGGAGGCAGGATAAATTCACTTTTCCGTGTATATATATATATATATATGTGTGTGTGTGTGTGTGTTTGTGTGTGTGTGTGTGTGTGTGTATGGCTTACCCAATATTTCCAACTTCATATAAGTCTGGTAAACAATAGAGTTCTGACTGACTGGCGGTGTCCATGACGGCTGGTAATGCGTGATTACACCGGTCTGCATGAAAATCGATTTCTTTATTTTGAGTTGTGATGCTGAAGCAGTTCGCTGCGCTGAATTAAAAAATGCTACCCGGTTTTTTCTATCACCCACAGTTTTAAAGTTATTAGCAAAACAATTTTGGGGCGTTTTGTAATTTTTTACCTTTTTTATCTTTAATTAATTTCGTTTTTTCATATTTTTCAGATAGATAATTCTAACATTACGTCTTTAAAATTTTAATAATGGCTTCTAGAGGATGTACCCATAGTCCAGACATATTTTGTTATATTTGTGGTCGGTATGTTGTTGTAAAACAAAGGACAAATGTAACGACCTTCATTAAGAGAGCTTATCATGCTTATTTTGGAATTAAATTAGGAGATCAAGACAAAAGTTTGGCTCCACACCACAAGGTTTGTCTTACGTGTGTTGCGGCACTAAGGAATTGGAGCAAAGGTAAAAAGAAAAGTTTGCCATTTGGGATCCCTATGGTATGGCGCGAGCCTAGAAACCATACCGACGACTGCTACTTCTGTTCTTGCAATGTTAAAGGTTATAATGCAAAGAATAAAGAGAGCCTTCAATACCCAAGTCTTCCATCTGCAATAAGGCCGGTACCCCATGGTCCAGAAGTTCCTATTCCCCGCCCACCCGAGAGTCTGGATCAATACAATTCAGATTCTGATTCAGCTCCAAATCCAGACAATGATGATGTTTATGAACAGCCAACAGCTGACCGAGATCCTCCTAAACCATTAACCCAAGCCGAACTAAATGACTTAGTCAGGGATTTGAATCTGCCTAAGGACTCTGCAGAACTTTTGGGGTCTAGATTGCAGGAGAACAATTTATTGGCATCTGACACATACTTCGCTTGGTACAGAAATCGTGAGAAAGACTTCGTGCCTTTCTTCGAAGAAGCTGGTCCCTTGGTATTTTGCAAGGACATCACAGGATTAGTGTGCAAGCTAGGCATCGAATACCAAACCAGTGACTGGAGGTTGTTTATAGATTCTTCTAAAACCAGTCTAAAAGGAGTGTTACTGCACAACGGTAACAAATATGCATCAATCCCAGTGGCCCATTCTACTCATTTAAAGGAGACCTATGTTAACATGAAACTGCTTCTGGAAAAAAATCAGTATCAAAATCACAGATGGATATTGTGTGGGGATCTCAAAGTCCTTTGCATGTTACTTGGGCAGCAATCAGGATACACTAAGATGCCATGTTTCATCTGCGAATGGGATAGTCGAGCACGTGACCAGCACTGGAAGAGGAAAACTTGGCCTCCTAGAGAGAATCTTACCCCAGGATCAAAGAACATTTTACATGAACATCTAGTTGAACCAAATAAAATCCTCCTACCACCCTTGCACATTAAGTTAGGCTTGATGAAGCAGTATGTCAAAGCATTGAATAGAGAAGGTGAGTGTTTCAAGTACATTTGTTCAAAATATCCAAAGATTAGCTACGAGAAAATAAAGGAAGGTGTTTTTATAGGTCCTCAGATTAGAAAGTTATTGACAGACGATCATTTCCTGAACACAATGACCAATAAAGAAAAAGAAGCATGGCTTGGTTTCAAAGATGTTGTTGAAAAACTTCTTGGGAAACTACAAAAGCCAAAATTATGAAAGACTGGTGGAAAATATGCTTAAAAGTTTTGCGCCTTAGGCTGTGCAACATGAGTCCTGAAAGGCCTTATTTTCGCATCTTGACCGTTTTCCGAAAATCTCGGAGATGTCAGTGAGGAGCAAGGGGAACGATTCACCAGACGTCTAAACCATGGAAAGAAGATATCAAGGAAGATGGCATACAAATATGTTGGCAGATTACTGCTGTTGTCTGCAACGAGATCAGCCTAACGCACAGCATAAGAAAACATCAAAGAAACACCGGTTTAGTCGTCATTAGTCAGATTCTACCTTCGTAGTCTTAACGTCTTTGGAATAAGTCCTGAAATGTTTGCAAGTAAAGAGGTAAATATATTTTGTTTCTTTCAGTTATTTTATATCTTTCATAAACAAGCAATATGCTTGTCCAAGAGCTAGGAGCTATTTAATTCTGCTTTAATTAGGTTTTACTCTATCCTAAAAGATTTCGTGCTACAAGGGGTGTTGTAATACCTCATCTGTCCCAAATGTTAACCACCCATGATGGGAGGGAGAGAGTATTTTGCCGGGAACGGGACTGGTTGTTATATATATTACCCATTATTTGTAAGCGTTACTGCAGTCTATAACAACAAAATTTTATGGTTTAGCATGTGCAATCACAATGTTGGTTCTCGATAAGATGGTTCACATTTGGGGATAAATGGTGATTTATGACACACCCTGTAGTATGAAAACCATACGTGATAGGGAAAAACTAACTATATTTTTGAGATCAGCGCATTCAAATTATATAGAATCACCAACTAGTTTGTGAAAATCGATCGACAAGTTTTCAAATGTGTACTGGTGTTATTCACTGTCAAAATATCAGCTAATGTGGTGCCGAGCTGAAACTGCACCATTTTATATGTGACTGCTCTGCCCCATTTCGAATGACGAATAGCTTTACACCAATGACAAGCTCACTGACTTCCTGATTGGGCAGTGATACCTAAGTGGCCGTTTAGAAATTACTACGATAGTCGACTCTGCTCATGCGCAGGACGGATAGATAGATAGATAGAGAGAGAGAGACGAAGAGACGAGAGAGAGAGAGAGAGAGAGAGAGAGAGAATGAAAAGGTTTATTGGAAGACTATAGTCTATAGGACAGATATTACTAACACAATGCCAGTTTACATACTAATGATAAAATATATACAATTGATTAGAAATAATAACGATAATAATGGTGAACTATAAGAATTCTGTAACAAAAAGGCAGATAAAGAGATTGAAAACACGAAAATTGTTGAATACCTTTATAAGCTTTTATTTATATAAATTTAATAAGTTGACTGGTGTAGAAACTCCTCCGCACTTCAAAGGTTGTGCAAAATATATATATATATTAGGGTGTTTCATACCTTTAGGGTAAAATAAATATGAGCTTGGAGTTTTAATCCACACGTTTCTCCGTATTCTAAAGAACAAGAAAACACGTTTGTGCAAGTTTGAACCAGACCGCGCTGCATTTAGAGGTCCCCAACTTTGACGACTTTTTGTCAGTTCATTTCTCGCCTGCCTGCAGTGAAGACGGTTTTCTTCGTCACTTGAGCGGTTCGTGTTGTATAGCCTATTGGACAACTATGGAGGTAATTATATATGCTACTAATTATCTCATTTTACTGTGGTATTGAAATTTATTATTATTTAATTTCTGTCATTTTACTGTGGTAGTGATATTTATTATTAATATTACATGAAATTAATTAGTCTGTTGCATATTGGACAACTAAGCTGGTAATTATTTATGATACTAATTAATGTAATTTTACTGCGGTATTGAAATTTATTTAATTAATGAATTGTCAAAGAGAACGTAGTGTACACGTATCAGTTTTATAAATAAAGAAAAGCAGTAACTGGGACTCGAACCAGTGTCATAGCCGTTTGGCGGCATCGCTCAAGTCGGCGTACACAGCACGCTATCCACTCCCTAGATGGTGTAGTGGATAGCGTGCTGTGTACGCCGACTTGAGCGATGCCGCCAAACGGCTATGACACTGGTTCGAGTCCCAGTTACTGCTTTTCTTTATTTAATTAATGAAATTAATTACGATGTGAAATTATTTCTGTGGAATTATTTAGTTTGTTTTCTTTTCCAGGTGTCTACCAGAGCGAAAACAGAAGTGTTTCTTATTGGCCAGACGGATGCGAACATCACATCAAGTGGCCTTCCAACTCAGTTGCAAGTACTGAAAAAGTACTTTTACCACGAAAAGGAGCAAAAATTTGGACGTACTAAATGCCTGAACCTGTGCCTGGATGCCTGTCTCATATTTTGGGAGAGAGCGAGAATCCCCATGATGCGTCGAGATTCGGCCTTGAGGAAGATGGAATCCCTTCTCAAGGAATACGACCGGCTTGTGAAGCACAAGTCACATAAAGCAGAGTCCTTCCGAGTGAAGGAGGCGATGTTCAAGGAGGCAATAGCGAAGGAGATCATGGACATTGCTCATTCACAGGCTAAGGAAATGATGAAGAATCAGGAGGACATCCACTTTCTCGACATGCAGCGTGAAGATCCAAATTCCTGCAGCATGGGCCCTGTTGACATGAAGCTTCACTATAAGGAGATTAGGAAAAGAAAGAGGCTGGACAAGATTAAGGAACAACAGGAGAAGGCCAGGAAGGAACAAGGAGCTGCAGAAGATACGGGGGCTTTAGTGATTTCAACTTCGTCAGAGACTGACTCAGATGTCGTTGACCCAACCGTGGAAGTTTTTCCATCCTCCTCCAAGGGAAATACCAAGAAGCGACGCAGGAATCTGATCTCACAGGATGTGACGACTACCTACGATCGGCTGAATATTTCGTACCGCGATTCAGCTATGTCGTACGCTGCAGCGGCTAAATCACTAGGTTTTGACTTGGATGAACTGTCCATTTCTGCCAGTACCATGTACCGCACACGCAAGGCTCTCAGGAAGGTGGCTGCTGAAAGTTATCAATCCGACGAAGTTTGTCCTGGTCAGCCTCTTGTCTTGCATTGGGACGGTAAGCTCCTACCTGACAATGAGCAATGGAAGGAGAGCGTTGACCGGATCGCCGTCCTCGTCTCTGGCGACGGCAAGGAGAAGTTGCTCGGCGTTCCTAAGGTGACGTCCGGAACCGGCGAGAAGATAGCGCGAGTTTGCTTGGATTTGGTCAAGGAACACAGGATGGAAGAGCGCGTGCGGGGACTGTCTTTCGACACGACAGCGTCGAACACCGGGATTCATATCGGGGCCTGCGTCCTGATTGAGAAAGGTCTTGGCAGAGAACTCATGTACTTCCCCTGTCGGCATCACATCTATGAAGTCATCCTCAGCTCCGTCTTCAAGCGTGCATACGGCCCTTCAAGTGGCCCCGATATACCCGTTTTCAAGAGGTTTCAGGCACAATGGAAGTTCATCGACCGGTTGGACGTGCGGCCGTACGATTTTGCTCAAGTCAATGACTATGAGGGAACTGAGGGAGAAGTCAGTCCTGCTGGTGAGAGGGATGGTGAGCACGTCGCATCAGCGCGATGACTACAAGGAACTGCTACAGTTGGTTCTCATCTTCCTGGGAGAAGCAAAAGTGGTGGATTTCCCTCTCAGAGCCCCTGGCGCTTACCATCACGCGCGATGGATGGCGATAGCCATCTACTCCTTGAAAGTAATTCTACTGAAGAAGCAGTTCAAGATGTCGAGTCACGAGTTGGAAGCTCTGACAGCCGTAGGTCTCTTCGTGTCCCTCGTCTACATCCGAGGTTGGACTCGTGCTGCAACCTCAAGCAAGGCTGCCGCAGTTGATCTGGAATTTCTGATTTCTGCGTGACGCGGAAGCCTTTGCCATGTCGGGATATTCGTGTGTTAACGCTGCGCAAGAAGCCATGTCTCGACACCTATGGTACATCTCTGAGACTCTTATTGCCATGGCGTTCTTCGACGCAGATGTGGCAGATGAAGAAAAGGCTCAGATGGTCGTCAGTTTGGGTAAGCCCGAATCGAAAAAGGAACTCAAGCGACCCCAAGGGAAGAACGTCAGGAATCTTGCCTCGAAACACCTGGCGGAGTTCGTGACAGGAAAGACGATGGCTTTCTTCCATGCATTCGACTTGGACACAGAATTCTTGAAAAAGCCAGTTGCCGAGTGGACTGAAGTAGAGGGCTTCAAGCAAGCAGCGGCAACTGTTAACAAAATCTCTGTCGTCAACGATCGGGCCGAAAGAGCCATCGCGCTCACCAAAGAGTTCAACTGTTCTCTGACGAAGAACGAAGAGCAGAAGCAGTATTTGCTCAAAACTGTGATGCAGCATAGGGCGAAATACCCGAATAAAACCAAGAAGGATTTCATGGACAAATGATTCGCAAGAAGTGGTTATGTTTTTTGTATCTTTGTGAAAATGTGTAGTGAAATGGTACTCGTTTGTTGAATAAAAATTCATTGACAGATTTTTGTTTAATTTTTTCCGTTTATGATCTGCCAGAGCATCAAACTGGGGACCCGTAAACTTTAAACTATTGAATTAATACTTCGGTTTATCAGTCTCCTCAGCAAATGGAACAAGGGGATCCATGTGGATTAAAATTTTTCCAAACTTTTAATTTATGAAACACCCTAATATATATATATATATATATATATATATATATATATATATATATATGTGTGTGTGTGTGTGTGTGTGTATATATATATTAGGGTGGTCCAAAATTTGGGCTAAAATTTCAAAATAGTTGGAAATGCACTCCACAATGGCTGCTCTTATTCCTTTAGATGTGAAGTGATTTTTTGCAAAATATCTGTCGATTCAGTACATAATAAGAGGTCGCTATGGTTTTTCCCATTTTCAATTAATTAATTAGCTAATCATTTTCTACCCGCTTCATTTTTAGAGGACGCGGTAGTCATGCCACATTGACTCCGCCCACCTTTCAGAGGATGATGCAATTGTTTGATTTCTTGTATAATGATGTTGGTGAATCAGACAGATCATTTACTCATGCATCATTTCAAGTTTAAACTTGTTGTAGGACGGTTTTAAGTTCGTTCAAACTTCAAGAGCTTAGGAATAGTATCTCATGTAAGTATTAATTCATATATATTAATTATTAATTCATATATATAATTCTTAATTCGTATATATTTTAAGTATTAATTAATATGTATTATATTTATTCGGTATAAATATATACTCAGTATATAATTATGTTCTTTATATGCAAATTTATAACCGGTAAGGATGTTGCTATTAAATTAAATGATTAAAATTGTAAGGTATATATCTTATGTCTCTTGAAGTTTATTATTTACTTATTCTTAAATATGTTTTTAAAAATTTGGCTATCTTCCTACCCATCAACCACTAATCACTGTAACAAATTTTTTTACTTTATTTATTTTGACTTTGCAATTTTTTTACTTTAACACTTACGTAATTGTACTTTGGTGCTAAACGGTTAATGCATTATTTTCTCTCATTTTTCAGGTTATGGCTAAAAGTACTCGATCATCTGCAGAAACGTGGGTTCTAGGAAAGCCCAGCAACGAGTTACCAACTGTAAGGCTACCCACATGTGGTGATGTGCTTCATTTGGTTTAGTTTCACCACCATGAGCTACAACTTGGCCTGCAAAGAGGCCCTGCAAGTATGGCAGAGAGCAAGGATTCCTACAGAGCGAGTCAATTCCTGCGTTAGGATGCTGTCAAAGCCGTACGAAGAGTGCCTTGCGTTGAAAAAAACCGCAAGACGCAGCTACAAAGCTGCAGAGTGAAAGAGAGGATGTTCCAAGTCTCTCTCAGAGCTTTACGACGTTGCCTCGAAGGACGCCTTGAAGGTGATAGACAACGAAGAAGACCGCCAATTCCTGATGATGCAACGAGAAGACGTCTTTTCCTGCAGTATGGAAGGCCCTGACAAGGTTAATTTTGCCAAGGAATACCGCAAGAGATGTCGACAGGAGAAAGATGCTGACAAAGCTCTAAGGTACAAAGAAAGAGAGGCTGCATTTCAGGCTTGAGCTGCTGCTCTTCCATCATTCAGCACATCCACTTCATCCACTGAAGAATTTAACGCTGAAGACGATGATTATCGTCCGTCGATTTCGACCGGAAGAGCAGATGTACATTCTCATCCTCCGAAACGAAACGATATCTTCACATCACCAGATGTGGTTGCTGCTCTTGATCGCGTCAACCTTCCCGATCGATGAGCAGTCTTCGTTGCTGGATCAGTCGCTCAAGCCCTGGGCTATGATATTTCTACAATGACTCTTTCACGCAGCTCCTTCCGTCGTTCAAGAAGGCAGGCAAGGCAGGCAGCAGCCAAAGAGGCTCAAGCTTCGTTTTCTGTCGAAGGACCCCTTCTTCTTCACTGGGGTGGGAAACTACTTCCCGACATCGGCGGCGCAAAGGAAACAGCCGAACGAACCGCAGTAATCGTTAATGGAAATGGATGGAAAAACTCCTAGCCGTACCAAAAATACAACGAGCTACAAGAGAAGAACAGGCCAAGGCTTGCATTTCGACGATTGATGACTGGAATCTTCGCGGTGAGATCCAAGGTCTCGTATTTGACACAACTGCGTCTAATACTGGCCTTCACAGGGGAGCCTGTACCATGATTGAAAAAGCAGTAGGGAGGGAACTTGTCTGGATCGCTTGTCGACATATCCTTGAAGTCGTCTTGTCAAACACCTGCAACGCACTTCTTGAACCCACAGGTGGCCCAGAAATGACTCCCTTTAAAAGTTTTCAGAAAAAATGGCCATCCTTTCAGAAGGATTCCTTCATGAAGGCTTCAAACTACCTATTCAGAGATCAAAAGATGTTCCAGCTTCGAGAGGAAATGATCCAGTACTTCACAAAGGCAATGGAGTCTAAACAATCGCGTGATGACTAAGAGGAATTGCTACGACTCTGCCTCACCTTCCTCGGGTGCCGTGATGAGAAAGAAGTCAAGGTTCGCGCTCCAGAACCAACTCACCATTTCATCGGCCCCAAGACACTTTTTACTGGATTCCTATTGTTGACGTATTGAAAGAATCGCTTGAGGCGTTCTTTGCCGTCACGAACTATGGAGATTTCAAATTCGCGCTTGGACTTTGTTATTACTCTTTTCGTTTCACGCCTTAGAGATATGTAGTTGTTTCGTAACCACAAATCGTCTTTATCACACTTAAGTAGCCCATAAGCACTATCTCTACTCTTTATAATATCTCCTACTCTGGAAGTAAACCACAAGGGTTTGTTGTTTACTTTCGCCCGCTTAATTTTGTATGGTACACATTCCTCATTTCTCGTCCTAAATACTGTTTTAAACGATTCCCACATTAGTTTTGCGTTGGAGTTCCCCATTATGTTTTCCTAATTGACGTGGGACAATTTATTTCTAAATTTACAAAAGTCTGCGTGCTGGAAGTTAGGAATTTTAGTCGAGTTAGCTGGTTCCAAGTGACTTACTGAGAGGACAAACTCTACCATATTGTGAACGCTATTGCTTAACGGTTCTATTACTTGAAGATCCGTGATTAGTTATTTGTTATTACTAAATCTAAAATACTGTCTAACCTCGTAGGTTCCCCAATCTTTTGAATAAGAAAGCTATCCTCGAGAAAATTAACTAAACGATTACCTTCTGCGTCTCCCTGCATTGTATCGTAATTCACGTTAGCACAATTAAATTCTCCCATAACTAAGGCCTGCTCAATACCTATTATTCTCTTTAGTTCACGATACAACGATTCTTTCGTATTAACTGTTTGATTAGGGAACCTATCGCTATTTATCGCTATTAAATCATAGCCTTTACAAGCAATTAAAGAAAAAAATTCGTTTATTTTATTTTGTAAGCTACGAGCATCTAAGGATAGAACCTTCAAATTGTTTGTAATTGCAACACCTTCGCGAGCGCACGGGAAATTTGAGGAAATTACGCCGGAACCGATCGAGTTACGGCAGCCTGAAAATAAGAGACAGTATTATGAAATAGTCTTCCTAAACGCGCAGCTCCAACGTCATTAAGATGAAGTCCATCTCCGAGGAACAAGTCCCTCCTGCCGTAGAAACTGTTCCAAAAATTCACAAAATGCACTCCTTCCTGTTGGCAAAGAGACTTTAGGCCATTGTTCATATAGGTCGCCTTTCTGTAGAAATCGCTACGTTGGATAATTCGAGGAAGTATACCTGTTAAAACAATGTTGTTAGTTTTTTCCTTTAGTCGCTCTACTAAGTCCCTGTACCTAGCCAGCAGGTCTTCCGATCTAGAATTTGAAACGTTATTAGTACCGACATGAATAACATACGTTGTGTCCTTAGAGGTTCTGGCTGTAAAATGGTCAACACTATTAGTTATATCCTCCACCCTTGCACCAGGGTAGCAGTAACGGCGCCTACGACGAGGGTTTCTTCCACAGAATTCCTCAAGCTGCCCTCCAGCAATATAATCGCCAACGAATCGTATTTCCGGTTATTGATGTCTAATGCCAGCTTGTGACATGCCAGCGTGATATGTCAGCAAAAAAAAAAAAAAATTAGACGAACTTTGTTGTAGCTTGTTGAGTAAATTAACCCACTTTTTGTTATTCTTTATACTTATTTTTCTTCTCTATTGCATGGTATGATAGTGTTTGAGTTAAGAATGTGTTGTAATGCGTTCTTATTTTACTTCTTTTCATCTTTCATGCCTTTCCAGCCTAGTCGGCTGCATCATCTACCTCCCTATGAAGTGGAGGATCGGTCTGCAACAGTTGGAAGAATGTGTTGTTCTTGAGTTAAAAATGTATTGCATGGTTTGTAAGCGTTCTTATTTTACTTCTTTTCATCTTTTTCCGGCAGAGTGGGCTCTACCTCACTATGGAGTAGAGGACCGTTCTGCAATCTTTCCTATTCTCTCCGACTATTTTTCTGACTTGTCGGCAGTGGCCTGCGGATGATGATGGTGAGTCTTTTTTCTCTTTTTCTGAATGAATGTTAACCCACGAGTGATAGGTATTGCTACTTACTTAACCCCTTATTCTCTTCTCTTAACCCCCTACTCCTTCCTTTCTCTCGGGCTAACCTTAAAGTGGATCTTAGGGTCTTTGTTAGCCTTAGCTTCTGTAGATCAGCATCTTCGAAACCTACAGTAAAACAGAAAACTTATTGTTTGTTATTATTGGTAGACAAGTCTTAGGTTTTCTCAATGGAGCTCCATTACGCACTTTAACGAAGAGTTGGGAACTAGGGGAAGAGAGAGGGCTATTAGTACTATTAATATTTTTAGCAGAAACTGAGGCAGGAGGGGTCGTATCTGGAGTCTCAAGGGATTCTAATTTTGCCGTCAGGAGCATCACCCTTTCTTCAAGCCTCACTCTGGCCTCCCTCTCACGTTCTAACTCGTTTCTCAGCACTTCCATGCTTGAGCACCACCTGCAAACTAACTGTCCATTATTAGTAGCCAAAGTAAACGCGTAACCGGCAAATTTCCCTTCACAGTGACTTCAAGTACTTGACGGGGTTGCCATGCTATTAATTTATTAAAAAACAAACAAAAAACGAGCGTTTGAAAATTAATAAATTAAAACGTAGGGCTACTGCGTGCTTATTGTGCCGTCACCTGCGCAAGCCGGCAAAAATGTTCTTGAAACTCAGAAACAGGTTCTTGTAACACAAATATATACTAAATGGATATCTACTTAATTAAGCTACCGACGAAGTATCTGTAAAAGAAAAAATATTAATAAAACTTATCTGTCCGCTATTCGACCGACTTTTTTCTTTCCTTTTTTCCTTTTTCCCACGGAGGGTGACCACACTCTACTTAATGAGCCCGTAGCAAGGCAAAATGAACCTTATTGAACCTCGTTTTCTGATAGATTCGAAAAAAAAAAAGGCAAGCCACGTGCACTAGCCTTGGTTCAATAAAATTATATAGTAATGAATAAAGTCAATAAATGAAAGATATTCGTTAATGAATGATTATTAACACGACATAATTTAGTTAAGAATGCAGCAAACACTATTTTTTTTAAAATACTTCAACGAAATCCACTTACTCAATTGGTAGCACTCGATAAAACACGTCTGTTAACAAGGAAAGACTGATCACTTCTTTATATATATATATATATACAGGGTGGGCCGAAAGTCTGGATCCATAGGAAAATATTTATTTTAATGCATAAATTACAACAAATGGTAAATACTTAAAATGAATATCAACTTTAACGCGTAAATGCGTATCTGTGATACTGTACAGTGGTTCGTACTCCAGTATAAACAACAAATTATAACAAATGCTCAAATTGGCGGCCTCTGACATCGAGACACTAAGGGATGGAATTTATGATTTTTAATAATTCTTCGAATTGACGTTCTCGAGATGCGTGTTTCATTTGATAATCTTCTTGTTGACATTACTGGACTATTCGTTAAAGTTTCACATACCATTGCAGAGGTATTTTCAACAGTTGCAGTTTTTGGACGACCAGAACGCCGTCGATCATGTACACTTCCTCTTTCTTTGAAACGTTTAAACAACTTGCCAACAGTCGCATGTGTTACTGGATGCTTATCAGGATGATTTCTATTGAATTCGGTAGCAACTTCTCTGTGTGTAGCGCCCTGTCTTGCGTACATGAGCACAAGTTCTACCCGGTCTTCTGTTGTTAGATTCGAAGCCATTTCTGGGCTGAAATAAAAAAAGTATTTGAGTAATTATACTGGAGTACGAACTACTGTACAGTATCACGGATACGCATTTACGAGTTAAAGTTGATATTCATTTTAAGTATTTACCATTTGTTGTAATTTAGGTATTAAAATAAATATTTTCCTATGGATCCAGACTTTCGGCCCACCCTGTATATATATATATATATATATATATATATATATATATATATATATTATATATATATATATATATATATATATATATATATGATCTTATTAAAAATTTGGACTGTCAAATGTTTTTTAAAATTTTGTCACTAGCACAGGTTTTTATGCTGATTCTAAATATGCGACTCATTGTTTGCGGAAATAAATATTTAACATTTTATTGGCGTTTGTTTGCAGGAATAGTGCCAGCTTCTCCATACGGACTCGCATAAACAGTAATTTTTGTTGTTATTAATGTTCCCCGGTCAATTGAATGCCCGGTTAGGTCAATTGAGCCCGGTTAGGTCAACTGAATGCCCGGTTAGGTCAACTGAATGCCTGGTTAGGTCAACTGTACGCCCTTGACGATTGGTTAGGTTGAGCCATAATATTTTCGTTAGTTTTAACGAAAATATCACGACTTAACCTAACCAATCGTCAAGGGCGTACAGTTAACCTAACTGGGCATTCAGTTAACCTAAACGGGCATTCAATTGACCTAACCGGGCATTCAATTAACCGGAGGCAACTCGCAAGTAGATAGATTACAGCACTGCATTATCATATGCTCACACTACAACAATAATATTCAAACTAAACTAGGTGTAAGCAGGCAACAAATAAACATTAATAATAACAAAAATTACTGTTTTTTGCGAGTTAGTATGGAGAAGCTGGCACTATTCCTGCAAACAAACGCCAATAAAATGTTAAATATGTATTTCCGCAAAAAATGAGTTGCATACTTAGAATCAGCAGAAAAAATTGTACTAGTGACAAAATTTTCCAAAACATTTGACAAAGTCCAAATTTTTAATAAGATCATATATATATATATATATATATATTATATATGGGTCTTTTCCATTTTATGGGAACCACCATTTTTTTAAATAAATATATTGTTCTGAAGCACTTTTTTATGCTGATTCCAAATATATTTCTTTTGCAGGAGAAATACAAAATAAGAAAGTTATAGTCATTAATATTTTATTATTTATACGATATTTCTTTATTTTCTCATAAAATGAACAATATCATTCAAAATTTGCATTAACAAGTCTTTGTTTTTATTACGATGTCGCCAAAGGAACTCGCGTAGATATGAATCCAGCATCTCACGTTTTGTACCACTTTGACGTTTGTTCCTTAGTTTTAAGGAATGCCACAAACTTTTGATGTTTTGAATGTGGTTACCCGTGTCGGGATCAACAAAAGATTTAGAATGGTTGACGGTATGATGCGTAAAGTAGAATCCATCAAGTTTTGTTATGTTGCTATATACCTTCCACATGTCTCTGATAATAGTTGTTTTTAGGCGTATTCTTGCTTTAATACAGTCGAGTAATGTTTCACTGGTCCTATCTGGAACGGCATACAGAAACACTTCTTTTGTTTCGCGACATATACCGCCGAATACCCATTGTCGTGGCAATGTTCTGCCACGATTGTATTTTCTTCTCGAAAAGCATGTTTCAGCAATTTCAACATGCATGCCTTCCCCTCCGATGATCGCTGGGGACTTCAGGAGTTGTTCAGCACACACCTGACATTGAAATACGGGGCTCCAATAAACCTTAGCCCCCCCACCCCCGCCCATGGCCTAAACCATTAGAGGTACAGTAAAATTAAACATACCTTACAAAAGAGAATTTAATCCTGCATTTAATGAGAAACAACTAAATCTTGGTGTTCCCGCCATTGGCTTCCAAGACAGCCTGAATTCGCTTTGGGTAGCTTGCCAAACGTGACGTGAATAGATCTTGATCGTCACGCAAATTTGCTAAAACAGTTTCAATGTGTTGCGTCATTGTATCCTTCGAAAATCGATGTGCTGCAGGTTCTTGAAACAAGAGACATTCAACCTTGTCCTTTATAACTGATCCAATGTGTTCACAGACTTTCAGGTCAGGAGAATTTCCTGGCCATTCTTCATTTCCAAAGAAATCGATCTCATGGTTCCGCAACAACTGTTGAGTGGCTAATGCCTTAAAGCAGGGGTCTTATCGTGCAGAAGTGTGACCTGATTGACATCCATAACATTGTTTGGGTTTCTTAGAAAAGGAATGACATGCTGAGATAGAATAATATCACGAAAATACTGTCCATCCCAACTCTGACCATTTGGCTTCAGCACCCACATGAGCTTTTTGCAGTGAACAAAACAAACACACCAACACAGTCTGGACTTTTTAATAATTCGCGATAATGTTCATTGTCATCGATTTCATCTGGTGTTGTGGCCCACACTCGATGATTTTGGTAGTTAGGCCGACGTGTTACGTAAACAAAAAATTCATCGGAGACAGCTAAATGCATGAAATCATCCACATCCCAATCTTCAAGATAATGGGCAAACCACATTCTGTCATCGATGTTAAGTTGAGTTTTTCTTGGCTTTGGAAGTTCATGCCAAGGCTTTAAACCTTGCCTATGACGGTACAGTCGAATGATCTCACCACTAACGATCTTTCCTCTCAACACTTCGATCTCTCTAGAAAGTTAGGACAGCTGTTTTTCCGCTTATGTCTACCGCTTTCAATGATGTCCTTTGTTTCCTGAGAGTGGCAAATTTGGGCGCCCAGATTTGGTTGTATCCATTTCACATTCATCCAAAGTTTTATTCCAATTTCTTTTGACGAAGTCCTCACTTCTTCGCAACTTTTTGGAAACCCATGAACGTATTATAAAGGTGGCTCCAGCATCACGAGCTTCCCGAAATGTTATTGCTCGTATGCGATCTATCATACGTTGCCTCTCCGAATCACCAATTAATTGAGAAGCCATTATATTATCACTTTATCAGCTAGAGTAATTTTAATACCTGCAATAAATAAAGAATTTTATATATTTTTATAATCACTAAAAACTATTTCGATATAAGTAAACATGTAAGCTGCAAATAGGGGGGCTAAGGTTTTTTGGAACCACTTAGATATATTGCATAGTTTAAGTTAGGTTAGGTTAGTTAGGTTAGGTTAGGTTAGGTTAGTTAGGTTAGGTTAGGTTAATTGTTTAAAACTTAATTACCTCTCTAAAGTAATTGTTATAATCCACGATTGTTCCATGGGAGATGCCGAATTTCTTTTCGCAAAATTTGATTGTTGTATACTCTTGAGACCAACAATACATTAATGAAATTATAGTTTCAAGAGGTAGTTTGGAATCCTCTAGCCAAGTATTCTTGCGTACAGACACCTTTTCTCGGCACGTTTGTTTTGAGCACCGCCATTCCATTGAGCATTTACTGTCGCTTCTTTTGATTATCGACATTTCGTGTTTTTTATTACATTGTTTGGTTTTAGGAATAACATCATTCTGTTGTAAAAACTTTAATGCATCTTCTTCACATGTGATATTTCTTGCTAGCCAAATTAGGTTATAATTTTCCATATTGTCAAGTCGAAGCAAATATTTTCATTCAAGGTAAATTAACAACTGATTTGAACTATTAGAAATAGGCTATTAGGCCCTAACTGAGCGCTTACATTGACGTTATCGTACAAATGACGTCATCGTGGCATGAATATTATAATGGAGCTAAGTACGATATATATATATGTAACCAAAAAAAATTTATAAACTTTAAAATGCATTTTCGCTGCTGTTCTTTTGTATAATGTTAAAGTAAATCCTATTGAACATTATATTGCTATAACTGTAGAAAAATGAAAATTTGAAGCTAAAATATATATCGCACTTACCTCCATTATAATATAGATTTATCGAAAATGTGTGCGTGTGTGTGTGTGTGTGTGTGTGTGTGTGTGTGTGTGTGTGTGTCCGCAGAAAAAACTTACGTTTCTGAACCGATTTCGATCAAACTTCGTATGGTGGATCGGGGTGATGAGTGAATGAACGAAAATACATGTGTGACCAGCCCCCACCCCTCCCCCCACCAATTACTCTAACATCCACCCACAACAACATCGAAACCGCTGCAAATAACCTACAAACATACATAAACAGTATACAAGACTGGCTCACACACAATAGACTCAAAGTAGCGCCCACAAAATCAACCATCACCTTGCTTACAAGCAACACAAAAGAACACCAGGTAATTCCACAGCTTACACTAAACAACATCAATATTCCACACACTCACAGGACCAAAATACTTGAGGTCACATACAACACATCATTATCTTTTGAAACCACATTCAGGACATTAAAAACAAATGTACGTCAAGACTTAACACTCTTAGGGTACTAACAGGCACAAACTTTGGACACCAGCAGGAAACAACAACAGTCATATACAAAAAATATATTCGCTCAGTTATGGACTATGCTAGCCCATGCTGGGCACCCATTATCTGAAACACACACATAAACACCTTACAGACAATACAAAACAACGCACTTCGTATCATTACAGGATGCACTCAAACAACACCAATAGAACACCTGCACACAGAAACAAAAATACTGAAAGTTAGGGAACATTTAGACATGAGGGGAACACAATTCATGGCGGCAGCGACAACTAACCCACAACACCCTTGCCACTACATGTACAATCATGCACCAACACCTCGCACCATTAAGGTAACACCAGAGAGACATTATAACCAAATACTTCATTCCATACCACGCCCCACAGACATCACACAGTACAGAAAACACACACACACACACCTAACCCGCAAAGCACTGACACGACTCGGTCCGAATACGGTCCTACGTGAGAAGGCACCACCCATTAACAGGTCAGAGATCAGCCTGAGCAGATCGGATCGAGTTAACTTAGCACGATTCCGATGTGGACATCACCCCAACTTACGGACATATAGACACAGACTAGACAACTCCATAGACGACACCTGCCACCTGTGCCAGGACACACCACAAACAATTGAACACATTATGACAGACTGTACCGCTCTAGCACAACAACGAACACAACACAACATCACTAGTTCGCTGAACCTCTGGTCTACTCCGGAGAGGGCGATCGGTTACCTGCGTGCCGCCGGCTTGCTCGATCAGGGTGGGCTGATCGTCTAAACAACAACAACAACCAATTACTAAGCCCGAAAGCCCCAGCACCGCGATAAAACTATAGAAAAGAAGAAGGCAGCCATGGAAATCTTGAGCTTCACATTGTATGAAGAAGATTTGTGAAGCTTAAGATTTTCATGACTATAGTTTTATTGACAAAATAATTGAACCCCCAGTAATTGGGGGGGGGGCCGCAGGCTCCCCAGTTACTGTCAATTCATTTATTTGGTTAATAAAACTATAGAAAAGAACGCAATCATGAAAATCTTAAGCTTCACATTTGAGCTCATTGTATCAAAATTTGTGAAGCTTTAGATTTTCATGGCTGCGTTCTTTTTTATAGTTTTACTGACCAAATAATTGACAGTAATTGGGGCGCCGCAGGCACCCCAATTACTGAGGCCCAAGGTGAGAGGGATAGGAATGATGTTCAAAATAAAATACGCCGTAGGCCTACAATTCGATTCGGTTTGGGCCGAATGCCCAAGTACCACAGATCTAGCGAAATCGGGGCGTAGCGCCGATCTTTTGCTGAAAGTCCTGACAGAAAGAAATGAAAAGGGAGTATTTGTTGACAATTATGTCTACAAGGAGATTCTTCAGTAATGAAATAAAGATAAGTTTATGATGAAGTGTTCTTTTTTATATTTTATAACAGGAAATAATACCTTGAGGTAAGAAAATTCATTTCCCAGATGAAGTAATTGGCCGAGGGCTCCAAGCCTTCCGCAGGAAATCGCAAAAACCGCCCGTAGGGCGGTATTTTTGGTAGTATCATATAAATAATAAAAATTTATTGACTATAACTTTCTTATTTTTTATTTCTCCATCAACATGATGGTGCTCCTTGTCACTATGCCAAAATTGTTCAGGATTATCTAAATGGACGTTTTCCAAATCGCTGGATCGGACGCGGTAGCAACAGACCTTGGCCAGCGAGATCACCAGATTTAACCCCTTTAGATTTCTTTGCATGGGGCTTTATCAAATCGCATGTCTATCAGACGAAGATTACGAGTCTTGAAAACTTACGTACACGTATACGAACTGCTGCAGATAACATAACCCCGCAAATGCTCCAGAATGTGTTTAGAAATGCTGCGGAACGATTTGAGCTGTGCAGGGATACTGATGGGCGTCACGTCGAATCCTACTCTTAATTATTTAATAAATGTTACCACTTTATCATTTTATGACTGAATTCCATATAATTTCCAAGTGCTTCACAAAAATAGATCCTGACTTTATGTACACCCGGTATATATAACTATGTACAGTACTATGAATACCGGTATTAAAACCGGTATTGGGTAAAAAAGGCCTTAATCCCGGTATTCAAAATAGCCGATATTACTTTCATCCCTAGTCCACGCGCAATGTAAACACGAGACTGAGCTGCACCGACTGCAGCTCATTGTTTCCAGATGTGGCGCCAATTAATAACAGACATGAATCGTACAGCATCTATGAAAGTAACCTAAATTTTGGTCTGGTTTTAATGAAAATTCACTTAGTAACGTATTGAAAATAACATATAATGACTTTTTATTACGATATATTTGTTAGTAGTATATTATTCTGCTGTGTGTCTGAAGGAATCATACGCCTGGCAGTGAGTGTCTGTGGGGACTGCAGCTCTGCAGCTCCTAGGCACGAGCCGCCACTGGTCACCACTGTTTGATTTTGACGGTCGTCCTGAGCGCTGAGCATCTGTCACACGTGTCCGACCTTCATTGAACATTTGAATCCACTCGTACGCACTTCGCCGTGGTAATGCATTATTCCTGTACTGAGCACATAAACACGTGTAAATTTCAGCTCCTTTCACACCTGCCCACAAAACACGAACCACGGATCTCTGTTCTTCCAGAGTACAAATTAAAAGCGGCGCAGCCATGCTCATTACTCGTACGATATGTGACAGCTACGAGTAGCCTAATAAGCCTATACTGTTGCTAGCCTAAATAAGCCTATACTGTTGCTAGCCTAAATAAGCCTATAGATCTCAGTTTGGCTCGTTATTACGAGTATATATTATATATATTATATTATCACTAAAATAAAAAGTGCGGATACTTATTGAAGTACCCTCGTGTGTATATATATATATATATATATATGTATGTGTGTGTGTGTGTGTGTGTGTGTGTGTGTGAGTGTGTGTGTGTGTGTGTGTGTGTGCATATACAGTAAACCCTCGTCCAACGCGGGGGTTAGGTTCCTCGAGAACGGCGCGTTAGGTAAATCCGCGTTGGACAAACTTAATACCTTATGCTTAAGGGATAAATGGGGATGGTGCGTATGGTAGACTCATTCACGTCATACTGGCGGCTAATTGATGTTATGCTCATACCACAACGCAACTTATCTAGAATCTTTATTTTTTCGGCTAATGTCATAACCTTACAACTTTTCTTCTCTTCACTATCGCTTGCAGATGCTTTACGTTTTGGTGTCATACTGCTATCTAAGGGTAATAGCAAAACAACGGAAAAATACGACAAAAATAATCCAACACAACTTCATTGAACTTAACGCGGTAGCGGGACTGAGAAAAAGGGTGATGCGAGGGGTGACGCGAGAGGGAGGGAGATGCGAGAGTTTTGGAGAGTGTAGGAGAAAACACTAGAGCGCGCACTGGCACGCCTACAGTACTACTGTATTAGAGCGTGTTTGGCGGACGTGTATAATCAAATTTTCCACTTTCGGCAAGTAATTGTTCCATTTATTTTTCCTTCTATAAGCAAATTCGCGCTGGGCAAACACGCGTTGGACGACGGTTTACTGTACTATATATTTTAAATAATCGACCCACGAGACGCTCATATAGACAAGAGTATAACTACCCCAGTGATGGAGTAAAAGTTGAAAGGAAAAAATTCCAACTCGTGCTTTACATCACAAACTTTCAGCCACAAATATTTCTACAGTACTTTTAGTATCTTAATACGAGGTACATCACATTTTCTCTTCGGAAATTATTAAGTCATTAACTATTTTTAATATGGGTAACACTAATATATTTATATAAAAATTTAAATATTGTTTTGGCGTTTCTGGAAATAAAAGATGTTTACAACTTTATTCTAAGATTTTACACTGGGCCATTTTTCTTTGCTAATATTTTCTTTACAATATATATATATATAATATATACAGGGCTTTTTTGTGACGGTACGCGCCAGTACGGCGTACCGGCACCTTTTTTTTCAGAGCGACGTTGACACACGTCCGCTCTAATAAATTAACGTTCCCATCTCGACTGACTCATTTGGCGGGAACAACAAATTCACATGACAATTCGTTGGCTGACGAGAAGGGCAGGGGGCGCAGGAAGAGGGCAGGGGTGGGAGAGTAATTTTACAATTTATCAAGATATGAGTACCGGCACCTCTTTTTTTTACAAAAAAAAGCACTGTGTGTGTGTGTATATATATATATATATACTGTGTGTGTGTGTGTGTGTGTAGTCTATACGAGGTGTGTTCAAAACGTTCCCGGACTGATCCCACAAAAACTTTCTGGTGACACTTACGATCTAATTGGTGTTGTCCCCTTCAAAAAAGTTTCCTTGTGCAGCTATACATCGCTCCCAACGGCGTTTTCACTTTTGAAAGCATTCGTGGTAGGCCGTATTGCTGACCGCCTTCAGTTCGTTTGTTGCATTTTGAATAATTTTTTCCACACTTTGAAATCTTCAACCTTTCAATGCAAATTTAAGTTTGGGGAAAAGAAAAAAAGTCTGCCGGGGACAGATCTGGAGAATACGGGGGCTGGGGAACGACTACGACTTTGTGCTTCGCCAGGTACTGCTGAATTAACAACTTTGTGTGTGCGGGCGCATTGTCATGGTGCAACATCCACGTTCCTGAGTTCCAACTTTCAGGCCGTTTTCTCCTTCCTGCGTCTCGCACGCGCTTCCGTATTTCCAAATAAAACTGTTCGTTAACTGTTTTACGAGTGTATATATATATATACAGTCGAACTTCGATATAAGCAAGTTTTTGGGACCAAGAAAAAATTTGCTTATAGGGGATAATTTGCTTATATAGAATACGTCCAGAATGTCTGCACGTACGCCATATAGTACAACAGGTTATTGAAAGATAAAAAAACCTACTAACTGTATGAATGTAATAAAAGTAAAAAAACACAAATGTATAAAATTGTACAATTTATTTAAAAATTACATTAAAATTAGAACATTTATTTAAAAATTTCATGAAAATTAGAACATATCACAATAAGAAATACAGTACATGGGTCTAGAATTATACAAGTACAGTACATAAATTGTTAGCACCTATGTTAATTAAAATAATCACGAATAGTGGTTTGTTTTTTAGCAGTTTTGTGAATGATAAAATTTTGGAGTTCTTTCTGGGTTTCTTTTAATTCCAGAGTGCTTAGATCATTGGTTTCTAAAACTTTTTTATTTCATCTAACATGTTGAAGGCTTGTAATGGGGTTGTCGTACAAGTCTCTTCAACTTCATGATCGTGTTCTTCGTTTTCAGAGATTTCAGAACCTTCTGAGAAACATTCTAAGTTTCTATCACATTGAATAAAATCTTCATTCAAACTGGTGATAACCTCCTCAACAGTTTCAACTTCACATTCATGACTTATTGCAGTTTGGAGAGTAGGAAAACATTTTTTGAAGCAGTTTTTAATGCTGGTTGGGGCTACATTAGCCCAAGCACCTTTAAGCATAAAAAGGGCATCTAAAACCGTCACGGACTTTACTCCACTTTCCATAGTATCATCTTGCCTAGAATCCAGTCGTGCCACTAGCTCTTTCATCAACTTTTTGCGATAGTGCGCTTTGAGGCAACGAATGATTCCAGCATCCATCGGCTGGATTAGAGATGTCGTATTAGCTGGTAGGTACAGGATTTCTACGTTTGTTGTCACATTCACTTTTGGGTGTGCGAGACATTGATCGAGCAACAGCAAAATTTTTCTTTTGTTGCGTCTCATTTTCTCATCCAATTTCATCAGCCAATCAGTGAATAAAATCTTTGTCATCCAGGCATTCGAATTTGCCTCGTATTGAACGGGAAGACTGTTATTCTTGTTTTTAAAACATCTGGGATTTTTACTTTTTCCGATCACTAGCAGGGGTAATTTTTCAGTTCCTGTCTTGTTCGTAGCTACCAGAAGAGTTAATCTTTCCTTTTTCTTCTTACCACCACTGACTTCTTCACCCTTTTTGGCTAATGTGCCATCTGGGGTAGCTCTGTAATACAAGCCCGTTTCATCGGCGTTAAAAATTGAATCCTTTGAATAGCGTTCTAAGAGTTCAGGTAAAACATTTTTCTGCCAATCGTTTGCGGCACTAGAATCGGCATCCGCTTTTTCTCCGTGTTCACGCTTGAAAACAATGTTGAATCTTTTTTGAAATTTTTGAAGCCAGCCTTGAGAAAAAGCGATGTCATCAAAACCCCAATAAAGTTCTTCTGCTAGTGACTTAGCTTTCTCGATCAAAATTGCTCCGGAAATTTCATCTTTCTTCTCTCTCATGACAACAAACCACTCATAAAGCTCGTGCTCCAAATCTGGTAGAACACCTTCTCTCTTCCTCTTACGAAGCAAATTTCCATTTTGTATTCGAAACTGGTTTAACTCGTCCTCATTCTTCATCCATCGGGTTATAAGGCACTGGTTAATTTTAAATTTTTGAGCCACGTAGGCTCTCTTTTCACCATTGTTTACAGCCTTGATGACATCAAGTTTAAACTCTAGAGAAAAATTGTTCCGTTTAGAAGCCATTAATAATATCTAACGAACGATGATTGAGTACACAAAACTGATCCAGAGAGGCTAAATTCTAACCTAGAATCTGAAAATAAATTAACGATGTGTAGCGACACAACTCAAACGGGACACTGCAGTAAACTAATTCAAAGCAAAAACTAACTGTTGTGTTCAAACGCCATCTAGTGGCTGAATCTGAAACTTATAATTGCTTATGCACACGTGTGTCGCACGCATGTGGATTTTTCCGAATTTTTTTATCTACGCACACTTGCTTATATGGGATGTTTGCTTATATCGAATTTTTACTTAGTAAATTTCTTTGGGATCGGGAAATTTCTTGCTTATACTGAATAATTTGCTTATATTGAAGTTGCTTATAATGAAGTTATACTGTATATATATATATATATATATATATATATATTAAAAATAGTTAATGACTTAATTAATAACTTCCATAGAGAAAATGTAATGTACCTCGTATTAAGATACTAAAAATACTGTAGAAATATTTGTGGCTTAGTGTTTGTGATGTAAAGCATAAGTTGGAATTTTTTTTTTCTTTCAACTTTCACCCCCATAATTGGGGTAATAATCTTGTCTATATTGTATAAGGGTCTCGTGGATCGATTGGTTAGGGCACTGTCCGTCGGTGTCGAGATTTTGGACCCCAGTGCTGCCTAGAGCTGGGCTGTTGTCTTTTCTGTATATTACCTCAGGACGAAGCGGCGGGCCGGCCACCCAACTTCAATTGACTGAGGCTAAGGTAGCCGGGGCTGAGACCCCTACCCTTTACTTCCTTGTGGGATATAGTCTATGAACATGTAATTATTTTCTATATTGTTTCACCATAGACGATTATACATTTTCTTGAACATTCTCTCTGTAGCCATCGTCCGTATCTCGATGGATAATACCGTTTTCCTATAAACGAAGTGAAGACACCGAGTTCGGAGATTCGAATCCCGATGGTAATGGTAATAATAATCAGGGTGTTAGCGCAATGGCCCGCATTTGTCTGCCCTGAACGGTGTCCCAGTTTGTAGCCTTCCTACTCACTGATCAATATTCTCCCTGTAGGCATATTTTCATTTGGTATTGCAATTTGGAGCACTGTTTTTCGCAGGTTTTACTGCATTACATTGTAGTATTTTGCCAAAGTGTATTCCTCAGAGGAAATATTTGAGATCTGTCATAATTTGATAAGCTAATATTGGTTCAGTAGAAGTAAACTCATGAATTTTATTGTACTACAGTGTATATTTTAATTTTACGCTCTCTCCTCTCTGTAATATATATATATATATATATATATAATATAATATATATATATATATATATATATATATACAGGGTGGGCCGAAAGTCTGGATCCATAGGAAAATATTTATTTTAATACATAAATTACAACAAATGGTAAATACTTAAAATGAATATCAACTTTAACTCGTAAATGCGTATCCGTGATACTGTACAGTAGTTCGTATCCAGTATAAATACTCAAATACTTTTTTTATTTCAGCCCAGAAATGGCTTCGAATCTAACAACAGAAGACCGGGTAGAACTTGTGCTCATGTACGCAAGACAGGGCGCTACACACAGAGAAGTTGCTACCGAATTCAATAGAAATCATCCTGATAAGCATCCAGTAACACATGCGACTGTTGGCAAGTTGTTTAAACGTTTCAAAGAAAGAGGAAGTGTACATGATCGACGGCGTTCTGGTCGTCCAAAAACTGCAACTGATGAAAATACCTCTGCAATGGTATGTGAAACTTTAACGAATAGTCCAGTAAAGTCAACAAGAAGATTATCAAATGAAACACGCATCTCGAGAACGTCAATTCGAAGAATTATTAAAAATCATAAATTCCATCCCTAAGTGTCTCGATGTCAGAGGCCGCCAATTTGAGCATTTGTTATAATTTGTTGTTTATACTGGAGTACGAACCACTGTACAGTATCACGGATACGCATTTACGAGTTAAAGTTGATATTCATTTTAAGTATTTACCATTTGTTGTAATTTATGTATTAAAATAAATATTTTCCTATGGATCCAGACTTTCGGCCCACCCTGTATATATATTATATATATATAAATATATTAAGGTGGCTGTAGAAACAATCTTCAGAAAGTTAAGTTCGGAACCCATAATATTGTTCTTATTCCCAAAAAAATTCAGAATACCAATTTGTATACAAATCGGAAATATTTTAGAGGTGCCGCAAGAGTCCAGAATATTTTAGCTTACAGTCTTTTTTTTAGTTCAGTTCTAGGTCCCGCTCACCCATAAGGGTTAATATTACCTTCTCAATGGAGGGGGTTTCGTTGGTGCTAACAACTCTTTGTCGCCTGGTTGAACTTTGGAGACCTTCAACTAATGTTTTCTTCCTGGCATCTGGGAATGTTTTACGATGTTCCTGAACGACCTGAAGGAAAAATTGTGTCTGTTCCTCATTTCTCGTTACAGAGGCGTTAAAGTCCTTTATCAATGCTACTCCCCTTTCTCCTATATCATTGACAACCTTCATGCTTTTAAGAATCTTGGAAGCGTTATGATAATCTGGAATCTGCTCCCATTGAGCTGGATCTACAGAAGTTAGAAAGTCATCTTCCAACCCTAAAATTGGACAAATTCTATTTGGAGGGCATTTATCTCTCATTTTTTAGAGCTGCGTCCATCAATCTCTTCATTTCTAAAGGTACACGATCATCAAAGAGAGACCAATCAGACGTTTACTTAAATACCACCAATGATTACCGAATGCCGCCTTGCCTGCAGATTTGGAGACGAGAGTGTCTAGGTAAGTTTTTAATTGCTGAAGGAGCTCAAGGTCATATGCAGGAGTTGAAGTTGCTTGGGGGCGTTGGAACCATGCTTTTACATAAATGTGTGTAGTGAATAAATTGAATCTTCTTAAAGATGATATTTCTCTTGATGTTAGACGGACCTCTGAACGGAGGAGATAAATCTTTATAGAATAACTTCCGTTTGCTAGCCAACGTCCACGATGTAGAGCACGTGGTTCCATCAATCTTCTTCCTCGTGGGGGTACTTTTCCCAGAAACAACAATGTTAATTCTTAGGTTTCTCGGTAATCATCTCTTGGTTGACGTTCTTCTAGGTTAGTTTTACAGAATTCAATTATTTCCTTCCATTCAGATATGTCTAAGGTCACTTCTTTATCACCAATCACTGGTTTAAACTTACTCTTATCAATGTTATTCCATTCTAGCTGTAATCGCCTCAATAAAGTAATATCAGGTCGTGATGAGGGACCAGAAAAGACGCCAAATACATTTCCAACTATAATCTCATGGATATGATGACGACAGGCTAGGTGCAGAAGATTTTTGTTCAGCATTTTTTCAGTCAGGATGCAGGCACCTCCTCTCTTTCCTATATTACTTGCCGTGGTATCAAACGATATAGCTTTGATCTGGTTGGTTACATTCCATTCTTTTACAGTTTCAACAACAGCCTTTACAATTGCTTTTGCACTTTCGGAGGTAAGTTTAGGGACTGCAAGAAGCTTGCCGATATGTATACCAGTCACTACCACAGGCAAACAACCGACAGACTTTTTTCCTGTGATATCAAGTAGCATTTTCCCATCCCAGTGAACTACTAGGGGGGTTTCTGGAGCAAAGTGTTCAATGATATTAGATGAAGTTTCTTTTTTAATTTTCATCCTTTTCGTGCGAATAGAATCTTTACTGAGCAATAGTAACTCTACATCATATCCTAAACTTTTTGCCGTAGCAGCAACGATATGAGCTGCTGCTCGGTTGCTGGACTTTGTACGGTCTTGAGCTTGCGCTAATTCGGGAGTCATTATGTTTTGAGGTCTTGCTTTCTTCAATTGTGGTTGGGTGTCACCCTGAGAAAAACTTTTTAATTTTTGAGATGTACTATTTTCCGAATGGATCGACTCGTTATCACTACTGGTACTTCAATCTACTGTTGCAACTTTGCTTAGTTGTTGTATTTCTTTTTCATCTTTTCTCTTGCGACTAATAAAATTTTGCTCTCTAATTATCTTATTTCTTTCTTTGATTGTTGTTAATTTATCAATGCCAGCTATGTGATCTATTTTTCTACTGCGCTGAGCAATAAGAAATTTCTTATCATCTTCTATTTCATCATAGACAGAGAATTCTCGTGTGCAATGTCAAATAGTTCATTGAGTCGTGATGTGAAGTGTGTTTCATTGGAAATTTGCTTTTGAGATCGACGGGAATTACTTTTTTGTAATGCTTTCCATTCAGAATGAAGTTTGAGCAACCGCTTAATAAGATCATGTTCATGCGCAGTTGGAATACTGGCCTTCTTCCAGAAACCCATGACACTGATCAAAGTGTTCTTAGCACTATCTTTCAAAGGAAGCCTCATCTCTGAATGATGGTTAAAAAAAGTGTGACAAAACTTGCTGCTGAGAAGGGAGTTTATCGCCCAATATTTTTGGTAAAGTTGGACCAACAATCCATATATCTGTTTTAGAACGAGTACTGTAACTAGTACTAGCCATGATTGCAAAAAAATTTAAAATTTTAGGGCATGAAACTCCTAACCGTGAAATAAATGGAGCACGAATTACTACCACATACGCACTTCCTCAGCATGTAGTTAACTGAGGATTTGAGTCGCAGCTTGCTCCTTGCCAGTTTTTCAGATGCCAAAAGTCACAAGAAGTAGTTACATATATTGATATTATATCATAAATACAACTGTATATCTGAAAACATATGAATATTTCAAATAAACATTTCAATAATAATTTCTGCAAATTTTGCAAAGAAATAAATGGGTTATTTTACTATTGATTAAAAGTACATTACTCTAATTATTTATACTGCCCTGCGCCACCCCCAAATATGATTTGATTTCTTTAAAAAATGGCATGCTAAGTTTTCTCATGATAAAGAACAAAATTCGTCCTTTCGAACTCTAAAGTTAAAAAAACTTTTTTTGTCTGTATTTGCTGATAGCCACCTTAATATATATATTTATATATATATATATATATATATATACACAAACTCAGAATGGTCCGCTGAGAAACGTATTCGTTAAACACAGACCGTGCATGGAAAAAGGAACTCTTCTGGGAAATTACATCCAATATAGTTTGAATAAGTAATGATAAATGACAAATACTATAGTTTTTTCTGTTTCAAGATGGAAAGCCCAAAGTGGGCAACGGGTTACTCGCAAAGAAGCCCCAAAATTCACCAGAAGAGTTCCTTGTTCCATGCACGGTCTGTGTTTAACATATAAGTCTCTCAGCGGACCATTCTGAGTTTGTGTATACTAAACGGACATGTTATGTACGTTGAAAAGTGGACACTCAATGTCCCGGTTGAGGTTTAAGTTTTGTTTTTTGGCTAAAAATACAATAGTTACCCCTTTTTCTTTGATGTATTCAATCCGACGTGAATGCAACGAGTTTCTTGCGTATATTGAGATTCTGAATGTAGTAGGCTAGGTGTGAGTTGCAAACCCTAGATCCTGTCCCAAAGCTGGATCCTATCTGCTTTGCAGATAGCTGGTGAGGGAAGCTATATTTTGGGGCCACTTTGCGAATAACCCGGTGCCCACGTTGGGCTTTCCATCTTGAAAAAGAAAAAACTCTAGTATTTGTCATTTATCTTTACTTATTCGAACTATAGTGGATGCAATTTCCCAGAAGAGCTCCTTGTTCCATGCACGGTTTGTGTTTAACATATGCACACACACACACACATCTTTCCAGATGTGATCAGTCTTTCTTAGATGTGATCAGTCTTTCCTTGTGAACAGACGTGTTTTCTCGAGTGTCCAGTGTTATCAATTGAATAAGTGGTTTTCGTTGAAGTGTTTTAAAAAAATAGTGTTCGGTGCATTCTAAACTAAATTACTTCGTGCTACTAATCATTCATTAACGAATATATTTTATTTATTGACGTTATTCACTACTATATTATTTGATCAAACCAAGGCTACTGCACGTGGCTTGCCTTGTTTGTTTTTCAAAACAGTCAGAAAACGTGGAGTCATAGGGTTCATTTTTCCTTCCTTCGAGAGGTCAGGTAGAGTGTGGTCACAACCGTGTGAAAAAAAGGAAAGAAATCGGGTCGAATCGCGGACAGATAAGTATTATAAATACTCTTCTTTTACAGATCTTTTGTCGGTAGCTTAATTCTATATTCATTTTGTATAAATTTGTGTTACAAGAACCTGTTTCTGTGTTTCAAGAACGCGGTAGACCTACGTTGTAATTTATTAATTTCCAAACGCTCGTTTTTTTTGTTTTTTTGCGTTTTTTGTTTTTTAACTAATTAAAAGGATGGCACCCCCGTCAAGTACTTGCAGTCGCTGTGAAGGGAAATTTGCCGCTTACACGTTTACAATGGCTAATAATAATAATGAACAGTTAGTTTGCAAGTGGTGCTCAAGCATGGAAGTGCTGAGGAACGAGTTAGAACGTGAGAGGAGGCCAGGTGAAGCTTGAAGAAAGCGTGATGCTCCTGACGGCAAAATTAGAATCCCTTGAGACTCCAGTTACGACCCCTCCTGCCTCAGTTTCTACTAATAATATAAATAGTATTAATAGCCCTCTCTCTTCCCTAGTTCCCAACCCTTCGTTCGAGTGCGTAATGGAGCCCCATTGAGAAAACCTAAGACATGTCTACCAGTAATAACAAACAATAAGTTTTCTGTTTTAGGTTTCGAAGATGCTGATGAACCGGAAATACGACTCGTTGGCGATTCCATTGTTCGAGGGCAGCTCGAGGAATTCTGTGGGAGAAACCCTCGTCGTAGGCGCCGTTACTGCTACCCTGGTGCAAGGGTGGAGGATATAACTAATAGTGTTGACCAATTTACAGACGGTACCTCCGAGGACACAACGTATGTTATTCATGTCGGTACTAATAACGTTTTAAATTCTAGATCGGAAGAACTGCTGGCTAGGTACAGGGACTTACTAGAGCGATTAAAGGAAAAACTAATAAGATTGTTTTAACAGGTATACTTCCTCGAATTATCCAACGTAACGATTTCTACAGCAAGGCGACCTATATTAACAATAACCTAAAGTCTCTTTGCCAACAGGAAGGAGTGCATTTTGCGAATTTTTGGAACAGTTTCTACGGCAGGAGGGACTTGTTCCTCGGAGATGGACTTCATCTTAATGACGTTGGAGCTGCGCGTTTAGGAAGACTATTTCATAATACTGTCTCTTCTTTTCAGGCTGCCGTAACTCGAACGGTCCCAGCGTAAATTCCACAAATTTCCCCTGCGCTCGCGAAGGTGTCGCAATTACAAACAATTTGAAGGTTCTATCCTTAAATGCTCGTAGCCTACGAAATAAAAGAAACGAATTTTTTTCTTTAATTGCTTGTAAAGACTATGATATAATTGCGATAAATGAATCGTGGCTTAGCACTGAAACTCGTGACTTTGTAGGGGAGTATCAAATTAAAGGTTATAGACTTTTTGTTAAAAACAGAATAGGTAGGCGAGGAGGCGGTGTTATGTGTATATCAAAGATAATATTGCGAACGTTATAGAAGTAAAGCACACAATTCCAGAACCGATAGATTCGACTATAGCAGAACTTAAATTGAACGATTTCAAACTTCTTGTTGCGGTTATATATAGGCCCCCTAATCAAACAGCTGATACGGACGAAGCGTTATATCGTGAACTAAAGAGAATAATCGGTAGTGAGCAGGCTTTAGTTATGGGTGACTTTAATTGCGCCAACGTGAATTACGATACAATGCAGGGAGACGCGGAAGGTAATCGTTTAGTTAATTTTCTCGAGGATAGCTTTCTTATTCAAAAGGTTGGGGAACCTACGAGGTTGGACAGTATTTTAGATTTAGTAATAACTACGGATGATAGGCTAATTACTGATCTTCAAGTAATAGAACCGTTAAGCAATAGCGATCACAATATGGTAGAGTTTGTCCTCTCAGTAAGTCACTCGAAACCAGCTAACTCGACTAAAATTCCTAACTTCCAGCACGCAGACTTTAGTAAATTTCGAAATAAATTGTCACACGTCAATTGGGAAAACGTAATGGGGAACTCCAACGCAAAACTAATGTGGGAATCGTTCGAAACGTATTTAGGACTATAAATGAGGAATGTGTACCGTACAAAATTAAGCGTGCGAAAGTAAACAACAAGCCCTTGTGGTTTACTTCTAGAGTAGGAGACATTATAAAGAGTAGAGATAGGGCTTATAGGCTACATAAGTGCGATAAAGACAATTTGTGGTTACGAAACAACTACATATCTCTAAGGCGTGAAGCGAAAAGTGTAATAAAAAAGTCCAAGCGCGAATTTGAAATCTCCATAGCTCGTGACGGTAAAGAAAACCCCAAGCGATTCTTTCAATACGTCAATAATAGAAATCCAGTAAAAAGTGTCTTGGGGCCTTTGAAAAATGTAACGGAGATCTAGTTTCTGAAAACAAGGAAATGGCTACCTTGCTAAACGAATTTTTTACGTCAGTTTTTACTATAGAAGATGTAACGAATATCCCTACGGTCATAGACATAATACCTTTTGATAATGGTAATATTTTGGATAATATTGTGGTTAGTGAAGGGAGGTAATGCGCTATATTGATAAAATGAAAACGCGTAAATCACCGGGGCCGGATTCCATATATCCCATACAACTAAAAGAATTAAAAGATAGCATTGTTGTGCCGCTAACAAAGATTTTTAATGCGTCTATTTCTGAGGGGTGCGTACCAGATAATTTCAAGTTAGCAAACGTAACACCTATCTTTAAGAAAGGCGATAAAGGTGCGGCGGGAAATTATAGGCCAATCAGTTTAACGTCTGTTGTAGGTAAGCTACTGGAATCAATAATTAGGGATCGTATAGTCGAACACTTAGAATTGCATAAACTAGTTAGAAATACGCAGCACGGTTTAGGCGAAACAAATCTTGCTTAACTAATCTTTTAGAATTTTTCCAAAGCGTGGTTGACGTTTACGATAGTCATCGGGCGGTTGATGTAGTGTATTTAGATTTTCAAAAAGCGTTTGACACCGTGCCGCACAAAAGACTCATTGAAAAACTAAGGCTCATGGAATCAGGGGGTAGTAATAAATTGGAGAAGAGTGGTTGCGAGGTAGGAAACAGAGGGTGGTCGTTGATGGAGCGGAGTCGTGTTGGGCTAATGTAGCGAGTGGCGTTCCTCAGGGTTCTGTATTGGGCCCCTTGCTTTTTCTTATATATATTAACGATTTAGATGTCGGCCTAGTCAGTACAGTTTCAAAGTTTGCGGATGACACGAAGCTGGGTGGTAGGGCGATTAATGACGAAGATAGAGGTAAAATCCAGAAGATCTGAATAAAATCGTTGATTGGTCAGTCACATGGCAAATGAGATTTAACGTTGATAAGTGCAAAATTTTGCATATAGGTTCGCGTAACGGTAATTTTGCGTATAGTATGTCAGGGAAAGATTTAACAAGCGTAGAGCAGGAAAAAGATTTAGGAGTTATAGTCACTGGTGATTTAAAAGTAGCGAAACAAAGTACAGCGGTCATAAGGCGAACAAAGTACAGCAGCGGTCAATAAGGCGAACAAAGTGTTAGGTTTTATAGCTCGAAATTTTGAGTACAAATCGCGCGATATTATAGTTCCTTTATAAATCATTAGTTAGACCCCATTTGGAGTACGCGTCCAATTTTGGAATCCGCATATGCGCAAAGATATAGACAAAATCGAAAGAGTTCAAAGACGAGCAACTAAGATGATTCCGTCGCTTAGGTCAAAGTCGTACGAGGATAGGCTTAAGGAGTTAAAATTGACTACACTCGAGACTAGGAGGCTAAGGGGTGATCTAATCCAGGTTTTCAAAATTATGAATGGGTTCGATAACGTAGATAGAGATAGCTTTTTCGAAATATCTCAATATAATAGGACTAGAAATAACGGGTGTAAGTTGACAAGTAGAAGGTTCGAGACAGCAGTTGCCAAAAACTTTTTTACGCATAGAATAGTAAATAGCTGGAATAGTTTGCCGGTAGAAGTAATTAGTAGCACGTCTATAAACATGTTTAAAAATCGATTAGACGCATATGTTGATAGATTGGGTATAGTTTAAGGTAGTAAAATTAAGGCTTTGTGCTGATAGATCCCACAGCTCAACACAAGTGTTGTGGGATATAGGGAGGCAGCATCTTGGGTTAGGGGTTACTCTCTGTCCTTACACACCCCATTTAAAGAGATTTCTCTGCCGAGCGGTGCCCCCATAGTACTGTGAGGTATTGAAAAACTCATGATCTTCACTTGCCACACAATCACCTTGAAATGGGAGACCCAAAATGGGTGGACACACATTTCTACTTTACTGTACAGTCTTTACAGCCACACCTACACTATTCCTCCTAAGTATATATATTGTAATGTATATGGTGGTAAATTTTGACTTGGTCCGCAATCGATATGGACCGTGACATATTTTTGGTTGGCAAGGTACTAGTATTGATGGATACCGTAATGAAATTGACCGGATTCTTTGGATGTTATATCTGCATGTCGGTTATAAATAGATATAGAGTGTAACATATTTGTGGATAGTAGTCTATTATGACTTGATCCTCTGGATCCAGAGATTCTATCTTTAGTTTTAAATCGATAACACAGCTCAAGAATAAAAATTTTTGTTTCGTTGCCAAGGAAATTCGTACGAATTTAGGGTATTTTGGGGTTGCTGAATTCCAAAATGAAAGTAGTTTTTCCGATTTGGCTCTAGTTCTTGAGATAATGAATACCCTCAATTAATAGGAAACGTAACCATAACGCGTGCATATGGGAAACTACCGGAACATTCTAGATGGTGAGACACGCGAATATTCTTAGTGTTTACTCCGCGATCATTCTAGAATATTCCCCCTCCGTATATAAGTCATCGGCCACCCAACCAGTAGTCAGTTGACAGTGTGGTTAATATGAAAGGTTTCAATCGATACAAGAAACTCAAGTGGGATTATCCCAATTTGGAATCAGCAAGGCGACCTGTGTCACACAGCGAAGACGTTCCCATACCAGTGTTTACCACACTGCCCGACCTTCCGTTGTCAGAATTTGAAGAAATTCAGGACTTAGGTGGTAGTAGCTGAAGTGACTATGAAGGAAGCATTTCAACACCTCAGCAGTTCTCCCAAGACGAACTCAATGATCTGATACGGGACCTCAGTCTGTCAAAGTCTGCTTCAAATACATTTGTAGATCGTTCCCTGGACTAAGTATGGAAAAACTAAAAGCTGGAATCTTTGATGGCCCTCAAATCCGTACACTTATCAAGGATTCTAATTTCACAAAATTTATGAATGGTGTTGAAGCTTCTGCCTGGTGCAGTTATGTCTCAGTTGTCAAGAACTTCTTGGGTGACCACAAAGCAGACAATTATGAAGAACTGGTGCAAAACATGCTCACAAACTTTGAAAAGTTGGGTACTAATATGAGCATAAAAGTACACTTTCTCCATAGCCACTTACACAGATTTCCGGATAATCTTGGTGATTTTAGCGAGGAACAAGGGGAGAGGTTTCATCAAGATATCAAGGTGATGGAGGAAAGGTATCAAGGCAGATGGGACAGACACATGATGGCAGACTATTGCTGGAACCTCCAACGTGATTGTCCTGATAACCCACATAAAAGAGAATCGTACAAACAGAGATTTACTATACATTAATTGTAATTATGCGAATCAGCTTACTGTGTTTATCTGTTATTATACCAAATAAAATGCCATTATGTATTTCATGTGTTTACTTTTGTATGATTTGAGACAATTTCAATGCGATTTGTAAGTAGGCTCCGCCTGAACATTAAATTTTTTGCATTTTTACGTGTTTCAATGGGGTACCAATTATCTCATAAATTAGAGCCAATCTAGCAAAACCGATGTCATATTCGGAATCAGCACCACAAAGTTACACCAAAATCACTCTAATATGATTGGCAATAAAATGAGTGTTGACCACTGTAATTAATTAGTTTTAAATTGATAATTATTTAGTTTTGTAAAAATTGGTCGTTGCCAATGTACAGGGAGTTTTTACATAAAATTCTTATGTTCTTGTGGTTCGGAACCCACATAAAATTGTAGGTCCCCTCCGCCACCACGGAGGGCATACATAATACACAATTACGAACACAGTTAGGTAGACCAGCTATGAGTGGATCCTAGGGTCTTTGTTGGTCTGAAACATTATAACATTTGATATATATATATATATATATATATATATATATATATATATATATTAAATAGTTTTCCCTTTCCTATAAAAGACTAAGTTATCAGAATATGAAAACACCACGAATGATTTTCAAAAGAAGTGTCGAGCTTGCGGGAAATTTAGCAGCAGATTACTGCGTTTAATTAACTCTAAGCAATTAGTTAATTGAGCCTACGAGCTTTCACTGAATAAATTAACCCAAATTTCTGCTCACAATTCTGAGCAAACAATATGTATTCGTCGGAGCTGTAATTGTCTTTTTTCTTTTTTATTGTGTTATCTGGCTCGTAACTTGTGTTAAATATTCGGCCCGAACGTCCCATTCACACTAAGTGGCTTCGCCTCTGAAGCCTTTATCTAGATTTTCCAGCTTCTGAGGTAGTTTCATTCTTGTCGTAATTGCTTCAATAAAGATTTGTTTGCAGCAATATTTTACTTGCTGAATTTTAGTGTGAGTAAGTAATACTGAAGGTATAAATTTTGGAATTAATGCATACAAAATTTATACTTCTTGCGTAGTTCATTTTTTATAATTTGTTTTAACATGATTTAGTTACGTTTATATGTAGTTTGTTTTGTTGAATTTGAATAACTTCGAAATTATTTTAATAATAGAGGAATATTGTTCTCTGTAGTAATATGAGTTTATCTTATTTTTTTGGTGTTTCTTTATGTTTTTCGGTGCGCTGAATTAAAAAATCCCATTAGTTTTCTTGTGGAAACTCTAGTTTCTTCTGAAAATCATAATCTATTTTTTGTACCTTGTGGCTTATCAGACTGCAAAATCACAATGAAGAAAAGGAAAGGAAAATAAATATATTTCATATTTAAAGATGTATAATGTATATATAATGTATAGTATATATAATGCACACAAATATAATAGGCACACAAATATGCTCACAAATCTAAACGGATAATGCTTAAAATGTACATTTGAGTGACTTTTTATCTTGTAGTCCCGTATTAAACACCAGATATATTCGCCCATTATAACTTCGTCCCATTTTCCCTGATATCTCCTCTCCATGGTTTGGATATCTTGGTGAAAACGTTCACCATGTTCTTCATTTACGTCACCCAAATTTCGTCTGAAGAATTCTAAATGCGAGTCCAGATAATGTAACTTCAGGGACATTCTACAACCTAACCTTTGAAAGTGTTTGAGTAGATTTTCGACTAGCTCTTTGTAGTTATCGTTCTTCTTGTTACCTAAAAATCCATGGACTACAAGCAGAAATGACTGCCAAGCATTTTTTTCAAGGCCTGTCATTTTTTCTTCTAACTCTTTAGATGCTAACATACGCATGATTTGAGGTCCAACAAATATGCTTTCCTTGATTTTAGCTCCAGAAAGTTTGGAAACTTTGAACGTATATGATAAAGAGCATCACTTTCGGCATCCAAAGCTTTGATGAATTGTTTAATAAGACCAAGCATGATATGCAGCGAGGGTAGCAAAATTTTGTCCGTTGGAACAAGGGCTTCGTTAAGAACATTATGTTTGCCTGGATTAAGCTCATTTCTCACGGGCCATTCCTTTCTGACAAAGTGCTCACCATCTGCTCTGCTGTCCCAAAGGCAGAGGAAACACGAATATGTGTGACCGCCCTGTAGTCTAAGCAGGAATCCTAGCATTTTGAAGTCTCCACATACATCCCATCTATATTCACTGTAGTTTATTTTTTCTAGCAACTGCTTTGCATTTTCATATTCTTCCTTCAATTCAACTGAATGAGCCACAGGAATAAATGGAAACATGTTTCCATTATAGAGGGTGTACATAAAGTCAGGATCTATTTTTGTGAAGCACTTGGAAATTATATGGAATTCAATCATAAAATGATAAAGTGGTAACATTTATTAAATAATTAAGAGTAGGATTCGACGTGACGCCCATCAGTATCCCTGCACAGCTCAAATCGTTCCGCAGCATTTCTAAACACATTCTGGAGCATTTGCGGGGTTATGTTATCTGCAGCAGTTCGTATACGTGTACGTAAGTTTTCAAGACTCGTAATCTTCGTCTGATAGACGTGCGACTCGATAAAGCCCCATGCAAAGAAATCTAAAGGGGTTAAATCTGGTCATCTGGTCATCTCGCAACACAAGGTCTGTTGCTTCCGCGTCCGATCCAGCGATTTGGAAAACGTCCATTTAGATAATCCTGAACAATTTTGGCATAGTGACAAGGAGCACCATCATGTTGATAGACGACGGGGATAGGATTGTTAGTACCGTCGTCTATCAACATGATGGTGCTCCTTGTCACTATGCCAAAATTGTTCAGGATTATCTAAATGGACGTTTTCCAAATCGCTGGATCGGACGCGGAAGCAACAGACCTTGGCCAGCGAGATCACCAGATTTAACCCCTTTAGATTTCTTTGCATGGTGCTTTATCAAATCGCACGTCTATCGGACGAAGATTACGAGTCTTGAAAACTTATGTACACGTATACGAACTGCTGCAGATAACATAATCCCGCAAATGCTCCAGAATGTGTTTAGAAATGCTGCGGAACGATTTGAGCTGTGCAGGGATACTGATGGGCGTCACGTCGAATCCTACTCTGAATTATTTAATAAATGTTACCACTTTATCATTTTATGACTGAATTCCATATAATTTCCAAGTGCTTCACAAAAATAGATCCTGACTTTATGTACACCCTGTATAGTAGGACGCCTTTTAAACTTCTAGTTGAACTGTCAAGAAACAAACGTCAATCAGCAGTGCTGTATTCAATTCCTATCTCAGCAAAGAGGCCATTCACATCACAGCAGTAGCAAATAGAGCTCGATGCAAAACAGGAGTAGAAAGAAGCGTATCGCAAATGCCTATTCCCGTAGAAAGAGATCTTGACACTTGGGTCCAAAAGATTCCACTCTTTGAGGCGAGACGTCATAATTTCTGCATTAGTTTTCGTAAGATTCATATCCCTGAATAGGTCGTGTATGAATTTGTGGTTGGGGAAATGGGGTGACGTATTGGAGCTTGCCTCGAAGTCAGCATCTTCATCTTCATCGGAGGATATTAAAGGCGTTTCTTCTAT